>LWCB01000813.1:0-16858 GCA_001630525.1 Coelastrella sp. M60 | reverse complement strand
ATGATCTTAGGGGTGGGAAAAAAAACAAGAAATCTTTCAGCAGGGGAAGCAGCCGGCCGACAGCGTGTGGGCGGCACCCCCCCCCCCCCCAGTGGCATCAAAGATGTCTGGAATTGGCTAGTTCATATGGCACTACTCCAATGGTATAACGCTGTCGTAGTCCAACCATAGCACATTCATGTTATGTCAGACATGGAGTCAT
Source organism: Coelastrella sp. M60 (assembly GCA_001630525.1). Lineage (NCBI taxonomy): Eukaryota > Viridiplantae > Chlorophyta > Chlorophyceae > Sphaeropleales > Scenedesmaceae > Coelastrella > Coelastrella sp. M60. The sequence goes on along the minus strand of LWCB01000813.1, from coordinate 16,656 downwards.
CTGAATGATGCTGAGCCTGAGGCTGTATCTCCTGTATGTAGGTTATTGCTGACAACACCATCAACCCGGATGCGCTCGACATCGTCTTTGAATCCACAGAAACTCTAGTCCCAACAGCAACTTCGAAGGAAGCCTTAGCACGGGTTTGGAAGGCAGCTCGAATTCCCGCCTTTCCACCGTGGTCAACACCACTCAGAACTCCTCGAGGAGTCGGCAGGGTTATTGTGAAGTTTGGGCCTGGTGGTATTGTGAGAAGGAATGGAGGTAATGGTGATCTTCCTGGGGCTCATATGAAGTGAGTGGATTTTCAGCTTGGTTGAGGATGTTATCCTGCACAAGATGCAGAGGGATTTCACTGGCTTCTTTGCCACTGGCTTTGAAAGACCGTCAAGTCACTGTTACTTGTTTAGTTGATCAGGGCTCTATCTGATGCAGCAAGCACTTGCAGGACGTCAAGGAAGTTTAACTCGAAGGCAACATAGTTGGTATGGGTGATCCGCTGATATTCTCGATTGTGCTGAGTGCAATACTTGATGAGACTGTACATTTGACAAGTACTAGTTTGAAAGCAGTCTCGAGGTTGTCAAGGAAGGTGTGCCTTCAAAACATACATAGTTGACATAGATGACTGGAGTGTCTGACAGGCAGATTGATAGCAGAACGTACTTCCCTGCATGGTTGCTGGTACTCTTAGTTGGAAGTCACCAGCCTGGTTGGCAATTTGCCATTTTTGAGCCTGAGTTAGGCGGGCATGTTTTTGATTGCGTCACCATTCACGTGTGTTATCTGTTGCAAATAGTTGTTGGATCAGCGAGTCGTTGACATTGTGTTGAGTCTTGTGGAGTGCAGTTGATGCTGCCGAGATATGCTTGTTGCCAAGTATTGCGCATGCCATTGCAGTGCAGTCTGCCCGTGTTGTTGTTTGATTGGCATTTTGGACAGTGGGACGCAAGTATGCTCCATACATGCGTTTACCTTGCTGCAGGAGTCAACTTCCTTTCTTTTCACATGCAAGTTGGTTAGTTGCTTGAATGCGACAGCCTGTCAAATGATCTGAGCTGTGTACTTTTGAGCTTTTGTCAGTGCTTCGATCATCTTTGCATGTAGTAAATAATGTTGTGATAAGCCAACCACTAAACTTTAGTTACTACATGCAACAACATTAGTTACTACATGCAAAGAAGTTATCTGAGCAGCACCTTGATGGATGAGTGGCGTCCCTTTGAGACAGGTGCACAGGTGACACTGTGTTTGCAAGCGCCTCACCCAATGCACCACAATGATTGCTTGCACTGCCAATTGTGGCCAAATATGGTTTTGAAAACAAAGCAGTTGCTTGCACTGCACTGAATGGGTTAATTAATTACTACCAGGCTGGTGTTGAACTGAACTCGGTGTTGGTGATCCAGCCAGCACATGGCTGCTTACTGCTCTAAGAGCTCTTCAGCTCCCTTCAGGCCACGGGGAGTTGGTGGTCAAGGTGACGGTCGGGTGCTTTGTTTATTGGAGGACTTGAGCAACAGCACCCAGCGGCAGAACTCGAGGTGTAACGAAAGATAGGTACGTGTCACAGTCAATCAACAGCAGTGATTGATCTTTGAACAATTTGCAAGTTGCCTGCACACGCATGTAGCACACCCGTACGAGCTCAACAGAAGGTGCCACAGGTGGCGCAGGTGCCGCGCAAAGCTGGGACCCGCAAGATAGCACTGTGCTTAACAGCCACATTCCACACATAGTGTAACTAAGGTAGCAAGCCGCTGCATTGTCAGCTAGCAGAGCAGCGTTGCTGATGCACACAACCAGGATACCGCGAAACGCCCTTCGTCACCTCTGGTAGCTCGCTGCACTTGCAGGAGTCAGGAATGGATCAAAAGGTAAATTATGGAAGACATATCTCACCTCAAAAGGATGCTGTGAGCTTCAGCATATGTTGGGCTGGCCAAACAGTGTGTCAGCGCCCTCACAGCTGTGGTCTTGCCATTCTGCTGTTGTGCGCTTCATTGGACATCCTGTTCCGTCCGCAGGTTGTGCATCTCATGAGACATGGGGTTACAGAGATGAATGTGTACCTTTCAAAAAACAGATATGGCAGCAAGCACTTCAGGGACCCTCTGCTGTAAGCCCGCACAGTAAACCAGAGCTGCTTCAATCCTGCCAAGCATTGCTGTATCATTCGTTTGTTTTCAGATGTAGAGCATATTCTCATGTAGACATCCTGCACAAGTATGATATGCAGCGACAGATTTCCTGTGACAGTGTGTCGTGGCTGATGCCCTGCAGCCTGCAAACTGCCAGCAGAGAGCTTTGCCGAGAGATAATATAGCTGCAGATCTTGAGCCCAGCATGTGCCAACAGCATGGTGCGCTTGAGTTAGAAGTTCTCAGGCCAATCTTGCACCGCACTGTTTTGCAGCTATGACACACGACTCACAGAAGCCGGCAAGCGAGGGGCAACAGCAGCAGCTGCTCAAGTTGCAAGATTGCAACCACAACCACAGGTAGGGAGAAAGATACGTGGATGGAACTTCCACTGAACACCCTGGAGCCCAGGCAGGTGTTTGCACTGGTTCAAATACTACCATCACGATCTTGGGATGCAACAATGATCGGCGTCTGATGTATTGACCTCCAGCATTGAGACTGGCATACATCCAGCAATCATGAGACCATTGGAATCACTTGAGGGTGACTTGCAACACATTCACGCTTACTTATAACTGTCACCCACTGGATCTCTACCTGCAGTTGCTTGTTGTCTCCCCACTGACTCGAGCGCTTCAAACAGCCACGTTGGCATTTGGAAGTAGACCACAATGCCCAGTAATAGTCGAACCGCTCTGGAGAGAGCGACTGTACCTTTCATCAGATGTCGGCAGACATCCACAACAGCTGCAACAGGAGTTTCCACAGTATATTGTTTCTGCAGATGCGCAGGTTGAACCTGGGCTGTGCGTCAGTTTCTGTCTGTCTTATTTGGTGCCCCCGTGAGCCATGTGCTGGCTCCTTACGGGTGACAACCGGTAAAGGGTAACTTCTTGTAATAGTAGTAGTAGTGCCTGACACAACTCTGTGCACAAAACCCTACATGTGGGTCAGGGTTGCATGCAGTTTTCATTGTTTTGCAGCTTATGGGACCGCTTAACTGACAATGTGATGCCGGGCCTTGGCACATAAGCTTTCATTTGAGGAAATACTGTCGACTTGCAACAGGAAGGCTTGCCAAGCCTTGTACATGATGATCAATGTACAAGCAATCATCAATACTTGTTAGATAGTTTTACATTTTGTTTGTACTTTTTGCGTTTGTGCATGATGTAGTTATTCATTCAGTCACCTGCCAGATGTCTGGTGGCACTCAGAGACCCCAGAAGATCCCCTGGCCATTCACCAAGAACCAGATGGTGAGTGCATCTCCACAGGAACCAACTAGTCCAGGTTGTCAAAACCCCAAGTATTGTATCACAACAAATCTGCTGTTACAGAGTAGCTCTTCAACTGTTGAATCCAAGCCATATCCATCCTCTTGTTCACAAGCCCATTGCACGCGCTGAAAGGTTGACTTGAAATTGACCTGAAGACTTTGTGAAGGAAATTCTCATGGTGGTCTTGCTTGTGTGGGAACTTTGCAGATGTTTTCATTGATAGAGTTCAACAGCTCCACGACTGGTTGATATCCCGACCAGAAGAATGCATAGCTGTGGTATCACACTGGGGCTGTTTGGAGGCTTTGACTGGAGATGATTTTGATAACTGCGAAATCAGGACCACAGACATGTCACAGCTGACGTTGATGGTTGAGAGCTCTTTGATATCAACCAGCTAAATGTTGTGCTAAGGGTGAACTGTTGTTTCTGGGGAGTGATGTGGTCAAACAGATAGTTATACTATAGTAGGAGGGCAGCAAGCGTACGCACACAAACAGTGACATACTATTCGGAATGGCCATGACCATGCACTTGCTTTCGACAGTTAATTCAATCTACAATGCGTATGATGATTAGCAAAACGATCCTTGTATCTTTCTGAATTTTTCTTTCAATGCATCATGAGCTGAGCTGTTTGCTATGTGTTCAGCTTTGGTAATTGAGGCTTGACCCTTAGTAACTCTTCGCACTGTGTTGAAAGCAGATCTAGACATGTGATGTCCAGCCGCTGCTTTTGTGGCCTCTCTACGTCCAGTCACAGCCAGGCCTAGTATCCGGGGCAAAACCGCAACAGGAGTTTCATTAAGTAGTATTGACCATCCGAGGGTGAGTTACACCCACTTCAAGCTCGACGAGTCATGACTGGGCACCAGGACAAGTGCACAGATGCTGCTACCAGTGCCCGCCCATGGGGCATAGTGCTGCTGTACAAGAAACATAGAAGCACACACAAAGCATTGCATGTACATGCTGTGGTAAACAGGGCCATTGTCATGATATAGGGAAAAACGGTCTTGACAGCTAACAAGTACAGCTTGTATCTGAGATTCTGCCAGGCTGCTGGCTGGATGTCCAGGATCACGGTATAGACACAGTACTTGTCATATTACGGGCGATTGTGTCGTATCCTGCCGCTGCTGTGATTGCTGCTGCCGCTGCTCACTGGGCGCTGCTTGCTCCTGCCACTGCTGTTGCCCCTCAGGTCGGAAGTCTTCTTGCTGCTGCTGTGGCTGCTGCCGTTGCTTGCTGTTCGCTGCTGCTGCTGCTGCTGCTGCTTGTTGTGGCTGCTCTCCTGCTGTGGGTAATCTGAATCCTACTCGAGCTGCTGTCTTGCTGACCATCTGTTTGTTTCTTTCATCTGGATCTACTCCAATGTTATAACGCTGTAGTAGTTCCTGCAGCGCAAAGGCAAGCATCAATACATATGAAAATAAACCTCTCTTTTTATCATTCGCTGTATGATACCAGGATATTATAAGGAGGGGGTTAGGCACTCGGCAGCAGAATGCCCACGCGGCGTGACTGTTGTGTGCTGCTTGTACGATTGTGTAGATTGCTTATAAGCCGCTGTTTGCCCAATACCAATGCCATGGTTGTGCACAAATGTCTGCTGTAATTGGGGTGAAGTCTGGCACCCAGGCTTCCTTGAGCCGAACATCAATTCTGCGGTTATCTGCATCAAGCAGCTTCTTTGCAAACAACCAGCTCAGCTGAGCACGCAGCTGATTCCCCTTTGCTGAGACTAGGACATAATTGTTTCCACGTTATCTGCCAACTGCTATCTGACCATTTCATGCTGTGCTTGTACGTTATGTACGCGCCAAAATGGGACCGCTTCAAGTAGACAACAACCACTCCTCAACAGACGAAGCGGCACCCATGACAAGCATACCTGATGGTGTGCGACGTTTAGAACCAGATCTGCACATTCTTTCGCAGTTAGAAGTAGCTGCTGCTGCTGTGCTGGGTCTTGAACGTGTGCGTTCGCACGGAACTGTGCCAGGATATGATCTCTCCACATTAGGTTGCCTGCTACTGATGTGACATGCTTGTCTGTGGCCCGCAATAGCTGACGCAGTACTGATCTAGCAGAACCCTTACTCATGTGTGTATGTATCAGTTGCTCTCTGCAGATTTTGTTCGTGGGTGGCAGGTTCGAAGGTGTTGCTTGTGTTGTGTTGGTCAAGTCTACTGCTGCTCCTCAGCGACAAAACAGTGACCCACTCCGTTTGTGTAGTCACAAGTAACAGTTGATCACTAAAATGTTGTTACGCGCTTGACTGCATGTGCAAACGTATATGAAAGAATGCCAAGGGCCTTCAAAGCTGCAGCTGTACCTGTATAACATCCACGGGTGACAATTGAATCCTGACTTCTATTGTGGCCTCACCATGCTAGGACGAAGCTCCATACAGTCTTTGATATTGAGGTACCGTCGAAACAATCGTAAGGACTGAGTGCGAGGTATTGCTGTGCTGCTGCCGATCGTCCACCCCGCCCTCTGCATAACCAGGTTCTTTGTCCGTTATCCATCTGCTTGTGTCACATTTAGATTATGTCTCATATATTGAGACGATTAGGAGAGGCAGCACTGAAGTTTAGACAAGTGGGACCCACCAAGTTCCTGCCTCCCATCCTTTCTAGACGTAGAGCACTAGTGATTCGCAAGCAGTGGCTAGCAGAGGGCAAGTAAGTAATCTAGCTAGCGTTTTAGCTATTAACTAGCTTATCGGCAGTGCCATTGTTTCCACATGTTGCCCGCAAGCAGTGGGCATGTCTACAATAGCAGCATGCCATGGGGTGTTGCTGCAACACAGTCCTAGTCAAAGTTACGCTGCGCAGTGAGCATCGTCCGCATATGTTATAATGACTTTTCACTTACAGAGAGTGGCCTTATGAGCACATAATCCCCGGCATACCAAAGAACGACCCTCCATACAATGGTGGCAAGCAGAAAGGCCACAAGCGGTATCTCTCACAGCAAGAAAGGCAGCAGAAGATCGAAGCAGCGATGGCAAAGATGCCACAGCTGATAGCGGACTACAGAGTAAGTGCTTGATACGACCAGCAGCAAGCAGCATATGATCGTCCATTATTAACTGTGATCATCTTGTAACTTTCCCTGCTATTGTGGCTATGGATTCATGCATTCGGGCTCAAGGACCGATTCCTTCTCAGAGCAGGATTGATCTGCTGCTAATAAGTGTGATACTGCTTTTGCTTCTGCTACGCTGAATTACACTGCTGCCTTGTGATTTTGGCACTACGACAGGCATCCAGACGTATTCCCTGGGAAAATGTCAGTCCAGCTGATAAGCTGCTGCTCACCACTAAGCAGATTAGAGAGAAGTACGTCTATAAAAAGTAAGTGCATCAGTCTAGACCAGCCGCCGCAGCTTATGGCAGCAGATCGACACAGCCAATCACAAGTCTGCGCGAAGACCATAGCACATGATGCATCTGCAACGGGCAGCTATCAGCAGACAGGACTATATGGTACAGCAGTTCGACTACTAGCGCACATTTGCAGCTGGTTAAGCCTGTAGTATGGCAGCAAGTAACCTGGCGCTGCCGTTCACTCCATCATATATTGCATGTATTGCCAGCTTGCCATGTGTTGATGAACCTGCACCTCATGTCAAAACACTGGCATGGTTCGCTGAATCCTGCTGATACTACTCGCTCTGTTTATTATATACAGGCTGAAGTGATCTACAAACTGTCCCTAGACCTCAACAGCTACACCAGCTGCATATCGTTCAGCACAGTTTAGCAACAGTGGCAGCCACTGTCAGCAGTGTGCACAGCAGCAGCGAGAGGCAGCTGAGCTTCCCTACTTTGTCTCAGTCAGTACCCTAGTTGGCCACTTACTGTTTGGCTTGTCTTGGCAGCCATCTTCTGCATGGATGCCTTGCACGGTTCTCCTCCTCTCTTCAGGCAGCTCAAAGGTCTAGCCAATCACAGGTAGCGATTTATTTGTCCTCATCACACTATTGCCGGTGAAGCCTACAACAAACCCTGAACCCTACTAGTAAAAATGGACCATACAACCCTGCGCTGCATGGTGCATTTTACTACTAGGGTTCAGGGTTTGTTGTGGGCTACACCAGCAATGGCGTGGTGATGATCAGAGCCAGGTGATCCATCATGCTCAGCTGCCAGCTGGGCGGACAGTATACTCCACTAGGAAAACAGCACTCGTATTTGGTGGGAAGGGGGTAACGTCCGTACCGTCATGTAGAAATAATACTCATCAGCAAGCTCATGGCACAGTGACCAACAGTGACGTCGATCATTGGTACGGCATTGTATACGCGAATCCGATGCAGCTTGATCTGGTGGAACCTCAGAGCATCATGCTATAATACAGCCTTTAGAATAGGCTATAGCGGCATCGCACAATCAGAATCATTATTCAAAGGATTGAACATTATTTGATATTCGATTTAACCCATCGAATACAACCTCCGACCGAGTGGTTTGACTTGATACTGTTAACTCAGCCTCAAGTTGAACCACGGGGTAAGCTCCATCCCTAAGAGTGCGTGTGCAAAGTTTTACTGGTGGTCAACTACCTCTGGTTGTCACAAAATAATATGCAAGCTGAGCAGGCAGCAAGGCCGCTATACATTGCACAAAGCATCGCTTGGCTTGGCATCCTGTTCAAACATTACACTCATAAGTCAAACAAAAAAAGGGGGGGAGGACCCACCACCTGGCAACCACTGGCCAATGGTTGCCACCATGCTGGGCAGAGTGGATTTCCATTGGAGCTGCATTTCTTGCAACATCACCGGCCATCTCAGCAGGTTCAGCAGTTTAAAAGGCATAATGGTGACTATCTCAAAGAATGACTGACATCCCAAGTCTTTCTCCTTGCTTCTCACGGCATCATATACCCAAACCCCAACAGCACTACTGTTTCTGTACCTAACTACATAAATGTGCACTGACACAAGCATCGCCAGTAAAGCCTGCGCCAGGACGCTTTTGATGCCTGGCACATGCTGGGCTTTGGAAGCCGTTCTTATGTATAATATATGTCTCTTGCTTGAAAGCGGCTGCCTTTCTGCAGACTCCACTGCTGCATATGCAAGCATTGCAGTACCTGGCTCATCTGCCCTTGCATTTGCTGCTGCTGACAAACCACGCCTGCCGGCAACAGGCTCCAATCACACTTTGTCATCGTCGAAGTTCCACCTGCAGATAAAGGAGCGATGCTGTCGATGAGATCTTACAGCCCAAGTTGAGCTCCAAGCTTTGACACACGTATGCACTCAACACAGCGGTGCCATATTGACTTGCCAGTACATCTCATTGTCAGGGTTCACCGCCCAGGGCCAGATGCACTGCATGTGTGCAGATGTGGATGACTGTCGTTCATTCACAAAGCACTGAAAGGCAACAGGTATTGGCGACCGGCAGATGGAGTGCAACAAACGATCAGGTTGCACATAAGACTTCTATGTGGGGTGTCCAATCAATACCTTGACAGCCAGACCCACAAAAGAAGGCATAATTGCGCACCTTGTGAGTTTTGGACTCCTGTTTCCAACTCTTTGACAGTACTCTATATCTCCAGGTGGCCGGCGCTGCAGCATGGGAATATATCAACATTCTCATCAGCAGGAGGCAGACCAAGCAATTATGCCTGTATCACCATGCTCAAAAGAGCTACTCAATATGTGTGTATGGAGCGCATGATACATCACTACGTCATGCAACAGCTGACAGACACCTGTTGACCACCTGATCCTCTAGTGCTACTGCCAACATATGCCACCTTGGCATATAACTCCTATGCTCATGCAGCAATCATCTGTAGTGCTTTCATATGGAACACTCCAGCAGCTGGCCCTACTCTCACCTTATCTGTGTTGCTTGCTAGCATGCTTCTGAGCGACAAGCACACTTTGCTGATGGTGAGTGCAGGAGACCAGCCACCATTGGGACCATCATACAAGATGTCCAGGCATATGTGGCCATTGGTGTATATGTGAGGATGTACGGGAGTGGGGGTCATAAAGGTGACTTCAGGCGGTTCAAGGGGATATCGCTCTGTGAACCTTATGCTTAACCTGGACATAAGTCAACCCCCAGCAGCAATGAACAGCGGTCATGGTAGAAGGAATAGCTGCAATGTATCAGTCAGACCGACTGAATGACGTGACATGCAGGGCACAAAGGTGATTAGAACTCAGGAACACGCAGGCATATGCTGGGGCGAGTACAAGCAGGTACAGCACTGGTTGCCATGCGCTTGTGCATGCAAAGATAGGCTGCAGCCCTGCAGGGTCTGGCTGTTCTGACCCTGCAGCACATACCACAACTGCTGCAGGACACCAGATGCCTGCATTGTAGAATGCATGGACAATGGATGATGGAAGAGAGCCATGCGATTGTCTGGTCAGTTGCAAGTTGCAGGATCCTCTGTAGTTACCCTGCAACTCTCTTCATGTGGGTATGTCTGGTTTACAGCCTCTGCTTCAGGCTCTGCTTCAGACTGCTGTTCAAGTCATTCTGGCACCTGTTTCACACATGTTACAGCATGAATACAGACATACACAGCCCTCTCACCTAAAGACTTCTCCGTCATATAGCCTAGGCATGCCTTGTGCTGGTTCTGGCCCCGCCATCAGGATCACCCAATGAGTCATGGGCTCACAGCTTTCTAGACAGCAGCCTTCAGGAGGATTGCGGCCCCAGTCATTGATTTCACTCTGCAGGGCAGTAAGAGCAACGAGTTGCAGGACAGCAGACAACAATTACGTTGGAGGGCAGTGAGGTTGCAGGAATAGGAGCAACAGCTGGTACTGATGCCCTGCTGGCGCTGCTTTGTGTGATGCTGGTTCGTCTACGCTGTGTGCGACCCCGACACTCATTACGCGCTCAGAAGGTGGCATCAGATTGAGACAGCTGCCCAGTTCACAGCCAGGTGAGTGTGCACATTCAGCTGATGTAGCAACGTTGTTGCTTGTATCTAGTAGCAGTGATGTTGGGTTTGGCAGTGGACTATCTTCACTGGCAAGCAACAAGCCAATGAATTTGCTGCCTTCTATGAAATCCTTCACCCATTGCATTTGCAGGACATACTACAAGAAACACATGCAGCACCTTGTGCAACCAATGACTACAACTGAGCAAGTCTGCTGGGAGCTAGGTTATCGGTCGGCCTGCATGCTCAATGTGCTGTATCTATGTATGCATATACGGCTTGTGAACCTGCCTGTATCCGCCTTGCTGCGACGGGTGTCAGAGCGGTGGCCTGCATGACCACTCCCCTACTGCTATTGGTGCCCTGTCTCCTACACACCCAAGCTTTGCGCCACCGGCTGCTTCTGTCTCTTAGAAATACGCACTGGAAAAGCTTTTGGCGAACGTCTTTGCAGCTAGGAGGAGAACCAACGCGCTTACTAACACGTCCTCTGCCAATACAGTGGGATGAATAAAACGACGGCTATCAGCAGAGTCAGGGACGAAGAGTTCCACTTAATATCACCTCAAACGTGCTCCTACAGAACACAGGCAGTCATAGTTGCAGAGAACATCCACACTGTTGCAGTGGTGGCACTGATAAGCAACAGGCAAGTTCGCGATTCTGGTTTCTACCACTGTACGCTTGCGTTACAGCATGCTATGTTGCTGTTCCGACTTGGCACCTATGCCTCGGCCTGTCACTTCTGTACCTTGGAAGACTGAAGACCAACACACCCCGACGTGCGGTGACGGATGTGTATCGCTGTCATAGTCTAGTGTTCTTACCATTCAGCTTGGGTTGGGTAGGATCAGACACCTGCGCAACTTGCTACACTGCTGGTGTAGGATGGGCGCGTGAAACTGCTTGCGGGAGGAGCGCTTCGTGGAAGCGACATGTTCGTGCGGCGCCTGGCGCAACGCATACCTCTTACAGCATATAATACTTCACAGATTGCACAACTTGCTTGTCAGCAGACAGCGAGGGGCTTCCAATCGCTGCCAGTGATAGATGTATCTTCCTTGGTACAAGCAGACTCAACGGTGAGCCTGACCCATAGAGTAGTCCTCTTCAGAACCATTGTGCAACAACAACAAGCTTGCTCAGCAGCACGTTCTGCGTTCGTAACTACGGTCTTTTGATCCAGCAGAGGGCCCAGAAGCGTCAAGTAGCAGCAGCACTCCACAGCGCTTGCAGAGATGTGGGATTTTTCTACGTCAGCAACCATGGTATGTGTCCACAGCCTTCTGAAAAGCGTCTTGCAGCTCAAATCAGCCAACGTCTACGGCACATTTGCATAGATGGCAACAAGGGTTTACAACAGAAGGAATTGGCCCCAAGGCAGATAGACCAGACACTGTACGGCAGCATGTGGCAATCTGTGTGCCTGCATGAGCTTGCAAAAGCATCTTGACTGGCAGATGTGTACGCTTTCTTGACACAGACAAGCAATCAGCTGCTGTTGCTGGCCATGCTGCTCTATAACTGCTCTGCATTTGCAGGTGTGCCAGCTGCAGTTACAGACGGTGTCCTTGCTGAAGCTCACAAGTGGTTTGCGCTACCGGTATGTGGCCGCAATAAACCTGCCCTTTTACTGCACTCCCATCAACTTCAAAGCGCTGTGGCCAGTTGGCCCTGTACAGAATCTCAAGCAACAGCAGTAACCTCAGCACCGAAGCGCAGCGTATGAATTGGTTGAAAGATGGTGTTTGCTGTACCTCCTCACAGCTACTGCTGCATGGTCATATGCTGCAGCATTTGTGCGTATCTGCTGCGTCCTGTTGGACATACAGCATTGCTCCATGGTGCAACTCCTACACATTTCACCTTACAGAACTTCAGTACGAGTGACGTTGTGGTTCCTTGTACCTGACAAGCAGACTGAAGAGAAGCAGCAACTGCAGCTGAGTGCAGCCACCCACTACAGGGGGTATCAACCTCTAGGTCTCAACGTAACTCAGCATGAGCAGGGCTACACTCCTGACTGGCATGAAGCATTAGACTACTACAAGGAAGAAGACACAGCACTGGTAAGTCCGGTTTACTCGTACACTTGCATGACTTGTACATGAGATGTGTTGTGCATGGGATGGGTTTTTGTATGACGGCTGACAACAACATACCATGCCTGATTGGTGGCACTTGCAGTGGCTGCAAGTGACACCAACAATGCATGGTATGATGTTGTCAGCCGTCACTTTGACCAAGTCGTATTGATATGAACAGCAACATCGCTTGTAACCTGCCAGCAATGGCTCCTTGACTTGCGATGTGACTGGTGTCCAAATCATTGGCAGTCATACATAAATGTCTTAGTAACATGGCCTCTACTCATGCCTCTTGCTTCTACCTACCTCAATAAACGTGCCAAAACAGCAAAATTTTGACATCTGGCTATCACAGTGAAGTATACAGATAGGTGGAGCACCCAGCAAACTGCCCCTAGGTCACCTGCTGGCCTCAAGGTTTTCCGATCTGGCCAGGTCACCAGCGTCCTGGCATGTCTTGTTTCATATCGTGTCATCTGTAGTAATGCAGTAGTGGTACGATAACGCACACACACAATCTATGCCTCCTCAATGGGGCACCCCTTCCGCAGCCAACAAGTCGCTCATGAGGGATCAACAACAGTCATCAGTAGTAGCAAGCGCAGGAGCTCCTCATCTCATGAACTCATACCTGCTTCCTGTTTCTCCAGATCCCCTCAGCATCCCCTCAGACACCCAAGAGTGTTATTCACGGCCGAAACAACTGGCCGGATCAGATACCTTCCTTTACTCATGCGCTCAAGACCTACATCCACCATTGTCAACATCTGGGAGCAGCACTGCTACAAGGCATAGCTCTGGGCCTGGGACTTCAGGAAAATTACTTTGCTGGTGATCTGGCTGGTATTGATGGCAGCTACTGGGTGTTGAGGGTAATTCATTATCCACCACTGCCACAGCATGATGATAGACAAGCAGGTATATGTATGCTGACAGTATTAGATTATCTGGGCCTTTGCAACACTTCATGCATGAACAGATGCAACATGCTGCAGCTACCGCGGCTCCGAGCCACAGCTAAGCAGCTGAGTGAGTCACAGCTAAACATGAACCAGCGACAGCTCCTCTGTCTGTTGAATCTGGCAAGTCACATAAGGTGTTACTGGGTAAAGGCTGGCGCACATGTTGCTGTCGTCGGTCTTTATTGACAGTCAGTCAACTATGATGTATACATTGTGCAGCTTGAAGTACAGTATGTCTGTTGCTGTTGTGTTGTTGTTTTGCAGCTGCTGCTGCTGGTGCCGAGGTCAGTCGTGATGTTCAGCTGAGCTGTGGTGAACACACTGATTATGGACTGCTGACTTTGGTCAACCAAGACCCAGGAGTCACTGCTTTGCAGGTGGGGCCATACATCATGTGCAGGTTTGCAGGATTTTGTGACTCACATATGCATTACAAGATGCTATGCATGCAGCTGCATTGTGGACGGGCCTCTTGGTCCAATATGCATGCGCATGCACAGCACCGAGCTTCAGGTCGTGGGATTCAAAGATCTTCTGGAAGTCAATAGCATGTAGACATCACAATACTGTTTTCAGTGGTCAGGAGCAGCACCTCCATGTTTGAGGCATACCTAGCAGGGTGAAGGGCATCTGCTGCCGCTGGGACTGTTGCTGTGACAGGTAAAGAATGCAGCAGGAGAGTGGGTGGATGCTCCTCCTATGCCAGGCACATTTGTGTGCAACATTGGTGACATGTTCAAGGTGGTAATGATTTCAATATTCCCTTGTTCTGGCATAGAGAGGTCCTCTTGGAGTACATCAGCCCCGACCCAAGGCAGCACTTGTCATCAAGTGTACTCAGACAGCACTTAAGATCTACCAGTGGTTGCTGTAAAGGCCTGCTTGATTTGAATGCCTCAGATTCAGCATCACAGCTTCTGCACTGATAACGAGCATCTTGCATGTAGAGAGTCTTTCTTTGCTAGAAAGACTAGCGCCTTCCATTACTGGTGGCTAACAGGCAGGGTCTACAGGCCACCCTGAATCTTGCCTATCACTTGTCAGTGAGCATACCGCTTGAGTGGAAAATGGCACAGCGGCTTGAAAAAGGATTTCTGGTGATTGCCAAAGGGAGTCGATGATGATTGCTGGCTGCTGATGTTCACTGGTGGATATCTGTTCATCACTAACAAATACTGCCGATCATTCATATCGACTCAATGTTGTTGACAACCACTGTGCTCATAATGCTGCATGTAGGTCATATCCAATGGTTTATACCAGCCCACATTACACAGAGTCCTGAACACAACCGGCAGCAAGGCCCGAGTGTCAGTGCCTTTCTTCTATGAGCCATGCTTTGACGCAGTGGTAGCTCCGGCACCAGAGTTGTGCAGGTAAGGTGTCCATGGGCTTGCCATTGCAGTGAGCCCTGCTTTGTCTACGCTTTTATTGGGTGAGAGTAAGCGCTGTGCGACTTCTACCAAGATCAAAAAGGTTTTGTTAATGCACTCTGTCAGTGATACACACAGCAACCCACTAATACCATATAGATCGAGCGCTCCATGGATCACAACTGGGTGCTTCTTGCAGACACTCAGATCCAGGTGCCTTCAATGCTGCAGATCTACTCCAGGCAAATATGCTGCTGTGCAATATGGGACGCACCTGGAGTCCAAGGTACTGTCAAACTTCAAGGACGAGGTATATCACATGAGTGCAGAAACAGACAAGAAGCCTGCAGGCAGGAGTTAAGGCATCCTGACAGCCAACACTGATGAGGACACTGAAGGCAGGCTTCGAGCCCGACATAAAGGTCTCTGTTGCAGAAGGCGCTTGACAGATATATATTGTTCAGCGGACAATGCTGTCTAAAGTTGTCATAAGTCAGTTATATATACGGCGTGATCGTCATAATCAAGCATCATGTCCAACAGACTTGAAGTCCAACAGACTTGAAGTTGCATCATTGGATGTCAGTGACAGTTTTGGCACTCAGTGTTCCACATCAGTGGTTCTGCAGTTACTACTCGGTAGTTTTAGCACTATAGTGGCGTACAATGATGGACTGCTGTGAGCAACATCTGAATACCACAACCCTATGTGCCCTGATCACACAGTAGCTGCACCGTGCAAGTTGCACAGGACAGTATGCTGTGGGAGCTGCAGGGCCAGGTTGTGCAGGATACCATCATGCAGGGCACAGATCACAGGTCCAAGTAGTAGTATCAAAATCTTGGTTCAGTGCAGAGTTGGGGTTATCTATACTATACACGGTGTCGCTTGACTAGGGACCAATGGCATTGCATGTACAGGCTGCCAGCAGTATGCAGCATGTACTGCACGCATGAAGCTCATATTGTCCATGATGATCATGCCATGATCATGCAGCTGGCAATGCGCAATGGTGCCAGGCCGGACTCACCGAGTGAGATGATGATGAGCTTGTTACATGCACGCGGAATGGTACTAGTAACTATACCATCAAGTAAACTGCCAATCAAAAGACAATGTTCGTGAACAGTACTAGTTGAAGAACTTGGAAAATAAAAAATAATCACTGCTTTACAGCCATAGCCTTGCGGCCATCGGCCTCGCGCCTCAAATCTCCCAGTGAGTCTCTCACTTTCGGACAAGGCGGTGATTACTATCCCAACTCACTTATATCAACTTTGGCAGACTATCAACTCTGGCAGACTGTCAATTGAGTGAGCAACATCATAAAAACAGCAGTATGGGTGATCTGGAACCGGACAAAATGCACTGATTGTCTGCTGGACATAGCCAGGCTGGCTATGCCACCAGCTCAGTCAGTGGCGTATGCCAAGTGATGCATAACTTGAACTTGCGCCACTCAAAACTGCACACAGCAAGTGCATCATACACAGCTCTGTTGTGCACATTTCATGTTGCATGGCCAAACTTTTTTACAGCAAAGCTTTTGGCAGTGAGAGCTGCCGTAGCAGGGTGCCTGGAGGTTGGACATAGGTAAGCAATGACAATGGCATGAATAATCAGCAACATTGATATGGCCGATGGGTAATTCAAGTGTAAGGAATGAACAATAGCGCATTGCAAACCGAGCACACCACGAGTTCTGCACAGTGCGCAGCCACAAAATCCAACATGTTGACGTCAATGTACAATCCCCCCCCCCCCCCCCCCCCCCCCCCCCACCTCTCTCCCCCCCCCCCCCACCCCCCCCCACCCCCCTCCCGCCACGCACCACACGCCAACACACACCCACATCAACCGCCCACACACACA
>LWCB01000801.1:0-10396 GCA_001630525.1 Coelastrella sp. M60 | reverse complement strand
CACGCAACTCGTCGTCTGACATGTCATCAAAAGCAATTGATGTATTGGTATGACCTGAGAAGGCGCGTTTGCTTTGCTGGTCAGCAAGATCCAAGGTTTGCATGTTTGTGCACCACCAGGGGGTTCCTGCCCTACGTGGGCCCTGCATCTGAATATCCAGGCTGCCATAAGGTTATGAGAGCTGCATGATTATCTTCACATATGGATCCAGGCTGAAATAAACTCCTCTGCTAGCAAGAACCGGTATCTGCTCCGAACTCAAGATGTGGAGAAGAACAAGTGGCCTGTTGCTCAAGGCGGTTGCTGCATGGTGCATGCTGCACACTGGAGCATGTGATTCTCTGGAGGGTAATCACCACTTCACTGAATATAGAGCTACTTCGCCGTGCTGTGTTCTGAAGTTGGTCAGTCTGCAACCTCTGCAGTGCCACTCTTGTGCTGCACGTCAACTGACACATCTCACGCATGTATCAAGCAGTCAAAGAGTCCTCGAGATGAACACTGACAAGTCTCCACTTGTGCCTTCAGGGATAGGCCTTGTGACTACAATGAAGGCTCTGCAACAAGAAATGTATAAGGAGCAAAAGGGGTCTGGTGCAGCTTACCTATTGTTGAATGCAACAGGGCGCATAGGCAGTCAAGGTCAGGCTGGAACGAAAAGCCCCTTGCCTCGTCATCATCCGCTTATTTTTCCCATGGATATGCTTGACCCACAGTGTGTAAACATGCCGCATGCAAGCCATTGTAACGGTGACATCGCTGAAGCTGCTCACCTGCAAGAGTTGTGTGCCAGCAGCA
The DNA here is from genome assembly GCA_001630525.1 of Coelastrella sp. M60. NCBI lineage: Eukaryota > Viridiplantae > Chlorophyta > Chlorophyceae > Sphaeropleales > Scenedesmaceae > Coelastrella > Coelastrella sp. M60. The sequence goes on along the minus strand of LWCB01000801.1, from coordinate 9,598 downwards.
TGTGGCAATGCAGTTTGTCTGGCCATCAAATTACGTGCTACTACATGTCGATCTATACTTTACATCTTATTGCACTGCAGGGGCTATTGATGCTGCTGCCAACATTGATGCCCCTCTCATGCATTACCAACATCTGAAGACAGACCTGCAACGTGAGCAGTGATGACAGGGTGGTGGATGGGTGTCTCTTGCAATTGGCAACCCACATTGCAGACCAGCATGCATCACAAGCAATTCACTGATCTTGCAGCCCAGATCTGAGTGGCTGCTTGGCTACATTGCCTCGGAGGCCTTGCAGTTGATGGGCCCTGCTGATGTGTGTCCCAGCTGAGCCCTGCAATACAGCCTCTATTGTGACCAGTTCAAATCGTGACTCATACTCACCCGTTTGTACCTACAAGTAAGCTCTCTTCTTTCAGATGTGTGTTGTGTCTCTACAGGTGATGTGGCTGTGCTGTTGCCTGTGAAGGAGTCCGTACAATTCATGCAACAGTTGCAATCCAATCCAGCCTGGCAGCAACATGTGAAGGGTGTTCTGATTGATGACACTGGTAGGGTAATGACATAACCAATGAACAAGGTCATTGCAAGCCTCTATTTCATTGGCTTAAGCCTCATCCCTGCTTTGGTGATGCGTGTCCGACAGGACTGTGCTGTTTCGCACAGCCCTGCTGAGATGCAGGACTACAGTTCCTCATTGCAGCACTTATTCACATACTTGTTTCACCTGTTTGATTCAGACCCACCCCCTAGCTATTCCACTGTTGCTTCATTCCCCTTGGCTGAGTATGCACCCTATGACCAGCCTGGCTACATCTGGAACAAAGCTGCAGGCAGGAATGCCTACCCCTCCAGCTCAACTTGGTTCCCCATGCCAGTGTTTCTGCTGACACCTGATCTGGCAGCTGATGCGCGCCTGCGAGCAACTTACAATGCTCAACAGGTGAGAGCTACTGTTGTCCTCAGCTATACACGCATGCAGCTAGCCTTTGGTTTATTCACGAGATGAGGGCAACTGCTCAGCATCAGGAGCAAGGTAGAAACTACATAGACGTATCACACCCTTCCATCCCCAACAAGCTGTCTGCCTCACAAGTTCGTCATAATGAACACTGCTTAGAGTCATATGAGTTTGTAGATGTCTGTTTTGAGTGCCACATGTGCATGCCTTGCAGATACAAATGCTCACTGTGGTAACCGGCCTTTGTTGACACTGCCCGCAGGATCCCAAAGGTGAACAGTACCACGCAGCCATGAAGCTCACCATGTCCTCACACACAGCAGCTAACAGCAGTGCATGTATATCAGCTGGCACCTGCAAGCCCCTGGGCGGCTACAGTGTCTGGTCAGCAGTACCACCCCTGGGGCCTTCAGGAGCAGCTGGTGACAGGCGACCCATCCTACTAGTGCTGGCTCAGATTGACAGCATTGATATGTTCCATGACAGTGTGCAAGTAAGTACGACACAGTATACTGACCACAACTGTCTTGAGGCGATGTTTGGAGTGGTTGCATGCTGTGGAATCAAGGTCATCCTGTTGTTTGTCCTCAGGGTCAGTGACCAAGTTTACATGGATTCACGTTGGATTAGTACAGCATCATCAGCCCATCACTGTACCTGTCACCATATGCATCAGGTGTTGCTGTCTGTTGTGCTGTCAGGGTGCTGATGCCCCCTTGTCAGGTCTAGTGGCCATGCTTGCAGCCCTCAATATCCTTCAATCATCGGTTAATGGTGGTGACAGATACACAGCAAGCAGCTACAGCAAACGTATTGTATTCCTGGCTCTCACTGGAGAGAGCTGGGGTTACATGGGGTCAAGGAGGCTGCTGTATGAGGCTTCAACAGGGAGTAACAACACAGCAGGGCTGGACCTGGCGCTCATTGAGAAGGTGAGGAGACCTTGGTTTAATGACCCTGACCTTGGCCCTGCTCGCCAACGAGCATGGGCTGAAGTAAGCAGCATTGGCAGCGCACATGCGCAGTGAAATTCGTCGGCCATGGTGTTGGAGCTGTCGATAGGCGGAAACTAGCCTAGAAAGGGTTGTGGCTGATCAGTATCATCCAATGACATTGATCTTCATGATACAGACTCGTGCACAGAAGCAGGGTTTCAGAAAGGCTTTGAGGGATGCCTGCAAATGGAAAGTGATGGGTCAGCTTGTTGACTCTGGTTTCTTATGTCGAGCTGATGTTGTCTACTGCCTCCAGGTGATAGAGGTTGGCCAAGTAGGGCGACTAGGCACCACTCCTCAGAGTGGTGCCATGACACTCTATGCACATTCACAGAAAGGGGCCAGGTTTGGTGATGCAGCTGATATACTGGCCGCTCTCTCAGCTGCAGCAGTAGGGGAGGCAAGTGCAGCTCAGGTGGGGGAATGATCAGTGATGAAATGTACTGCTGTCCAGCACACCGACAAGCATCAGCACTTAATAATGAACACACCCTGCATGTACCTTGGCAAGGTTCTCGAGTTCCTGCGGATGTTGCATTGGAGCAGAAGCGCCATGCCACTACAGCCCCACATTGCGGGACTAGGAGATTGCTTGTGGCAGCAACGTTGGATGATGGCTGACGGAGCAAGTTGCCCTTTGCCCACTACTGTCCACCAACCATCTTTGCCCTGCTTTTCATGCGTCACGCATACCATTGTAGCTGGCGGTTCAAGAAGCTTTGACCAGCAACCCAGGCATCCCCCCTTCCTCCCTGATGTCGTTTTTGCGGGTCAACAGCTCTGTACAGGGGGTCGTGCTGGGTGAGTTTGATGAAGGCTTTGTTAACCCCTACTATGCCAGCAGGTTTGACAATGGCAGCAACATCAATACAGAGGGAGTGGCAGGGACAGCTGCTGTGCTGGTGGGAGCTCTACACCGACTGGCAGGAGGGAACCCTCAGGATCTCAAGGTGCATATGACAGGGTTGTAGATCCGTGACCCAGGAGTATGGTGCAAGTTGTATGATCTCAAGAAAGTGGATTGTGGGAATCATCATCGTCAACTGTTCCTTACCTGGTGTTTTTGCCCAGCCGCATGCGGGTTGAGAACATTGTTATAGGTGTTACATTTGTTGCACACCTGTTGTACGATCATCATGGTTTGTCTCAAGCAAGGATCAGCCATGGATTGCCTCTACTGTGGTGCCTGCTGTCCCCTTTATGCAGTTAATCCCATTTTGATCAAGAGTCCTGCTCTGGTCATTGTGTTTGGTGCAGGTAAATATGACAGCCGTGCATCAAACAGTCCTGGACTACATCTCCTGCACGGTGATGCCTGTTCCAGGATTCTCTTGTCCACTGGCTGCAAGTGTCATGACACCTGACTACACCTACAACAAAGCAACAGCCACCAGGAGTTATGCACCTAGGCACTACATCGGCGTGCTGCAGTACATGCCTGGAGATCAGGTGCCAGTAGGGAAGCGCAACATGGCGAGGTTCTTGTGGAACGTGATGGCCCTTGCATCACGGCAGGGTGTTATGGGGGCTAGCTGCGACCCTTTTGACAATGTTTGTCCTGATGGGCAGGTAGGTAGCTGTCACTTGGCCGGTGCAGACTCTGTGCATTCCAACATGGCATTGCTGCGACACACATCCAGATCTCCTGACAGTAAGGGGGCAAGCTCAGTCGAAGACGCTGTCAGTGTCTTGCCATGATCACAATGCAGCAAGCTGGCCTTTACGCTGCATGAACTCAGCTTGACAGGACCAGAGCAGTAACATGTTTGTCAAACAGATATGGGCACTACAGTACAGAGGTAGATGCATTCTGCTTGCAACTGCAGGTTTGCGTTGGTTGGCGTGGCAGCAGCAGTGCCCAGTATCTGGGGAAGTGTGTGAATGCGACGGTGCGGTATGTCCCATCCTACTCCACAAAGTTGACTTGTACAGCTTGTGATGACTTCTGGCAAGCCACTTGGCAGCTGACAGATGCAGCAGATGCCTGGAATCAACGGTATAACTGGCCCGCTGACCCCATCTGGACGGAATCTGATTGGCCCCTTGGAGTGCCTGACCTGCAGTTGTACTTGAGAGAATCTGATGCAACTGAAACAGCCGTGTTGGTAGCGGGGCTGCTTGCGACCGCGTCCGCCATAGTTGCATCTGTTGTGGCCAGATCAGCCTTTCATAGACATCACAAGAATAGTTGAGGTGCTACAAGCACAGCAGTAGCGAGTCAAATGCTACTACTATTAGGTTTCAGTGTGGCATTGTTGGCGCGCCTTTCAAGAGGCGTCCAGGTTACTCATGCTATCCCATAAACTGCATTACACCAGAGCGCATGCTCTTAGGGGAGTCTGTACGTTGAAAGAGTGCAGCCACGCGATCACCCTGAAGTCACTTGCTTCAGCTCTTTTGCATAGGTGCGCCGTAGTGAGAAATGCCGTAAAGAGCTTGTTGTTCAAATCCACCCTGTTGAGCGCGGCAGAGCAGCGTCACACTGTTATGGGGTACACAGCTAACACCAGCTGTTCTGTTGCATGTGTGACGCAGGCTTGCAGTGCGCATTTTCACCATGCAGAGCACCGTAAAGCCCCAATTCAATGCAAATGCACAAAGTGCGATCACACCTTTCGCCGCCTACAGCGGCAATGCTGTGTTTAGAAGTACAGCAGTGCAACGACGCCAGCACTGTGTAGCTGCAGCACTGGGAGGCGCTTGCAGCGCCAGCCAGAGCAGTCCTTTGCGCTCATGTGTGAGCTATTATCAAGACCTGAGTTCTTACAGCACTGGCAGCGCCAAGTATAGGCGCACTAGGCGCCTCATGGTACGAGCCAGCTGGGGTGCACCCGTTGAGTTCACAAAGGCCGGGGTAGTCAGCAATGTAAAGGAGGCCGAGATGCTGCACAGAATTGTCATTGATGTTGGAGACCTAGCTGCTGGCTATACCAGGGGAGGCCAATTCATGCAAATCAAGGTGAGCAGGCCTTTCATAAGGGGTTTTCCTTAGAGGTGGGCACGGTATAGTGTTTGATCGCAGTAACCCATAGCAGTGCCAGCTAGGTTGTTTATGGCTGTTGAGGTACAGGTGCATCAGAGCAAGCATTGCACGGAAGTTGGCTTTTGCATGATTTGTGCAGGCGCAGACAACAGGTACATTGGTCATGAGCATACATATAGCTGGCTCTGTCACATGCCCTGCATGTGCCAACAGCAGACAGAACACAAGCAGCGTCGTTTGGAAGCAGCATCAACCATGTGGACTGCACTGCACTGCAATCTTGGTTCCTACTTGTCTTTGGTGCAATCATGCGCATGATGTTGTACAGGTGGGTGATGGTAAGCCTGGCTTCTTCGCCATTTCTTCCCCTCCAGACCCCAACAATCAAGGCCTCTTGGAGTTTCTCATCAAGGCTCAGGGTGAAGCAGCAGCTGCGTTAGCAGGCCTGGCAGCAGGAGCAGAGGTAGCAGTCAGCCCAGTAATGGGGAAGGGCTTTCCAGTAGAGAAGATTCCAGCTGAAGAACACCCAACTGTACTGATGTTTGCCACAGGTAGACAGTGTTACGTCTAGGCACAGACAGCTATTGCAGAATTTTATGATGGATATCACTATTGCAACTGTGATGGGTCTGGAACTTGACAGATGTGCCATCAGGCGATCGGCGTAGCATTGTTGCATGTTATGTTCTTGCGGATCAGTTGACTGAAGGATGTTGTGCTGCAGGTTCTGGCATCAGTCCCATCAAGGCGCTTATTGAGAGTGGTGACCTTGAGGCAGACAAGCGCTCTGATGTACGGCTGTACTACGGCACTCGGGATGCAGCACACACCGCATATGCAGACTGCATACCCAGCTGGGAAAAGGCTGGGGTGAAGGTCATACAGGTGTTCTCAGATGCAGCCAGTGAGGGCAGCAAGTATGTGCAGGATGTGTTTGGCAGCAACAAGGGCCTAGATGGTGCTCACAAGTCAGGAGTGGGTGTAGTGTTGTGTGGCCACAAGGAGATGTGCAATGCTGTCAAAGAACTGGTGTCAGCTGAAGGTGTGGATTCACAAAAGGTTTTGCTGAACTTCTGAGGGCATGCCTTGGCTGCTAGCACGACTCGAGATCTCACTATCAACGGCAGCACTTGTGGGTTGTTGCATGGCTTACATCTGTTTCAGTATGACATCATCAGCGTGTTGTGTAACACCAGTGGTGTCTTGTTTCCTTGTGTTGGACAGTTTTACTGGCCGTTTGGGTCAGACTGACGGAGTATCATGGGCAAAAGAAACTCACTGACTCCTCTCCCCTTCCCTACCGCTAAACTGCCATGCCAACTCACATCGTTTGCATGAGATACAGCTGTATGTTTGTTCTATATCATGTATGTTTGTTCCATACCTTGTCTATAAGAAACATAGCAGCACAAACACAGCATATACATGACAGAACATGGTTATGCATCATTGTCTGCTAGATGGCATTGTGTCTCTTCTGCGTGCTGACACTCTTCCTGTCCACGGTTGCCATGGGCCACCGGCTTTCTCTAACGCAATCCCACACAGCTTGCAATACTGCCTGCTTCTCCACCCTCATCTGCGAGTAACTGCGTGTCTGTGTGGTCAGTGGTCACAGGGATGCATACGCACAAGTATGGCAGATAAGCCACTGCGCTGTGCATGACCTTACAGTTGTAATATCTGTACAAATCACACACACTGAATCCAACATGTGGTTTATTGCCTCTGGGGTTGGACAGAAGGCAGACAGTAGAGTATATGAAGAGGAACAGGCAAGGGGTCCAATGTCGGTACTTTGCGACCACTTATCGCACTGCAAACCTCCCTTCGATGTCTGTGTATTGGAAACTGTGCGAGAAAGCGCAACATAACCGCGTACCTACGTGCAACGAGCATTCTTTGAACAAGCCGAATCCATCGGACGGTGTTTTTGAGTGTGACCAGCAGTAGAATTATCCAACCACTTGGGCTCGTGCTTTCAGTGCGAAGAGCGCAGATATGGCGCACCGCATGCTGCAGGACCCTGACGCTGATGGCTGGGAGCGCAGTGACTTTCCTATTGTCTGTGAAACATGTTTAGGCCCAAATCCGTATGTAAGAATGCAAAGGGTATGTACAGGACAGTGGAACCTGAGCATGCAAATGCTACACAGACAGGCAGTAGGTACATCAGCTACAGCTCCCTGTATGGTCTGATGGCTGTTGCTTACGTTATGCTCCTCTCTTGTGGCTGCAGATTGAATTTGGCGGCACATGTCATATATCTGGCCGGCCGTACACAGTGTTCAGGTGGCGCCCTGGAAACGACGCAAGGTACAAGAAGACCATCATCTGTCAGGAAGTTGCCAAGGCCAAGAACGTATGCCAGGTAAAGTGTGCCAGTACTATGCTTGCAATCAAACGACAGGACTGCTGGCACGCAGCAGGTCTGCATGAAGCAGCAGACAGAATAGTGCAAGTCACCTCAAGTAGCTGCAGCACGCGCAGCAAGCGGTGTGTTCGACAGTATGCCTGAAGACGTGATACTCGTCAAGTCTGTTGTCAGCACCAAGTCGCATAGATCGTGAGCCTGCATCGTGTAGTTGAGTATCTGCGTCTGTGTCTGGCAGAGGCCCTTGATAATGTCAGCCTCGATTGATGTCGATCATGTGGGTCTGCAATTTGTAACTGCTGCAGGTCTGCCTTTTTGACCTGGAGCATGGTCTCCCAGTTCAAGTCCGGGACACAGCTCTCGGCATTGAAAAAGAGGACATACCGGAGTCTGAAGTTGGGAAGGAATTCCAACTCAATGAGCAGATACAGCGGGGCCAGATGGAGTCTTCTTTTGGAGGAGGTCAAGCCGTTGGCAATGACATGTTGCTGCAGCTGCAGCGAACCGCACCATATTACAAGGTTTGTGCAGCTGACGGCCTGACCGAGCCAGTGTGCTCAGGTGGTCTGTTGCTGGGGCAGCTTGTGGCAGCTCACAGCAGTGCAGGACATGGCTACTTCCTGTCTGCATGGCAGCACTGCCAGGTTGTGCTGTCACCCTGCCTTATGTACTCCGCATTTGTTACTGTCAATGAGTAGAGTACTTTGAATGCATCTTGCATGATACTGCAGCTGTCTGACTTGAGTCATATATGACAGTGGCTTCTGTCTGTGCTTGTCTGCTGTCTGCAGCGCAATCAAGCACGCATCTGCTCCTTTTTCGTCAAGGGGCAGTGCACTCGTGGGGCCGAGTGCCCGTACCGACATGAAATGCCTGTGCAGAACGAGTTATCGGAACAGAACATAAAGGACAGGTATTATGGCATCAACGACCCAGTTGCCAACAAGCTGCTCAGGAGATATTCCGAGCAGCCAAAGCTGGAACCACCTGAAGACAGGTAGGCTTAGCCCCCGGTACACCTCGCATGGTATGGGTGGAGGCAACAGGCGTGCATTGCAGGTGTGCATTGTAGCTGTTTGTGGCTGATTGACCATTGTATCTTACGCTACGCAGCTGTTGATGGACACACCTCAGATTGGTTTCACTGCACTGTCTGCTCCTGCAGGACTGTGACAACATTGTACATTGGTGGAGTCACACCAGAGATCACAGAGGATGATATCAGGGATGCATTCTACACATATGGGGAGGTTGTCAGTGTGCGGAAAGTTGCAAGCCGCTTCTGTGCGTTTGTGACATTCTCAGAAAGGTTAGCAGCTGAGAAGGCAGCAGAGGCACTGCATGGGAAGCTTTTGATTCATGGAGTAAGGTTGCGGCTCATGTGGGGCAGGCAGCAGAAGGGGCAGCAGCAGCAGCAGCAGGAGCATGACCCCATGCAGCCCATTGCCTCCAACAAAGCAGCAGCAGGGGCAGCAGCTGGAGGGGGGACTGATTACTTTGGCTTAGCACCTTCAGCAACAGGAGGGCCAGCGCAGTATCCCTCCATGGACCCTACAGCAATGGGAGCACGCATCCCGGCCTCCAAACGCGGTGGGGATGATGAACTAGAGGCAGGCAAGCGACAGCGCTTGGATGGCAGCAGCACAGGCTTTGGTGCCCCAGGGTACATGGGTGCACCTGTACCGCCTATGCCCCCTATGCCACCACCGGGCATGAGGCCCCCCATGGGTATGCCCATGCGGCCAGGAATGCCAATGCCCCCAGGTATGCCACCCATGGTTATGCCCTTGGGGCCACCTGTGCCAGTAGGAGTAGCAGCTGGTGTACCCCCGGCGCGCCCACCACCACTTGTGCCCCCTGGAGCAGCAGCACCACCTCCCCGCCCACCAACAGCTGCAGCTCAATAGTACACCAGCAGGGTAGATCCTCATGCAGGCAATACTTGAGATTGGATGGCTTCAGCAAGTCCTTCTGCCATGTGCATTGTGACCCTTGAAAGCAATCTATTGGGACCCCACAAAGATGGAAGTGTATGATTTGCGCAGTTGCTGTGCAAGAGACTGGCTTCATTCATGTGGATGCAAGTGTGTGTGCTCTGGTCTGAATCATACATATCCTGATGTCTGCTGCATGGGGATGTTTCTCGCTGGTGCTGGCGAGTTGCGCTGGCCATCAAAGGCTGTGCTTTGCAGATGCGTGGAAGCATGGCATAGAGATGGCTGCAGTCCACTATTTCACTACAGCAATGTGGTGATTGTTGCTATGCAACTGCATCTGGCACTATT
>LWCB01000782.1:0-12622 GCA_001630525.1 Coelastrella sp. M60 | reverse complement strand
TCTGCTGACATGTCAGGGGCCACCAGCAGTAGAGATTGTGCACAGTCATGACTTCAACAGGTGAGTTAAACCCTTGTTTGTTTCAAACAACTGCTGCTGCTGCTACTGTGCATAATGATTCTGAACATAATCTGCAGGTGAGTGTGAAGTCAACCCTGGTTACATGGTGGGCACCGAGTCCGCACCTGGAAACTGTCTTGCCAGCTGTGGGCGCTGTGATCTGCTGCCAAAGCCAGCATCAGCATCAACACGGCGATTATTGACACCAGAACAGCAGTCCCATGCAACAGGGCAGGACTAGCGGCAGGAATAGCATGGCTGTGATATGAGCGAACTGCATATGATGAGGGCCCCTGTTACCGTGGAGATATGATGACCCTGCCTAGACACTCTAGGGCCCTTGTTGCTAGCGCTAGCCTATAGTCCAACGGCAGATAACAGCAGCAGCAGCAGCAGAAGAAGAAGACCCAAGCTAGATTGGGCACTACTCACTTCATGGTTCTTCAAAGTCCCAGATTGGCTGAGTGAGTTCCCTTTCATCGCTGCATTCCGGGTGCATTGCTGCACAGCAGCTCTGACCAGGTTGCAGTACCAACACACACATGTAGTAATCAACTCTTATGGATTGTGGAGGCACGAATCCCACAAAGCTATATATTATTGCTATCAAGCGTTGTCATTGGCCTACCTCAGTTAAGTTGGTTGTGCATCATGACGCGGCTACCTGTCAGCATCAACCACAAACTGCTCCATATGCCGAACTACATGTGCATCATATTTCCCCCTGGGAGAAAGTTGAACCTTCATATTGCCAATATAAACAACAGGTATGCTGTAGATAATTGTTGAGCAATATGTCTTCATCATGGTGTACAGATAAGTTACCAAAGGCATGCAGCATTTGTGATGTACATGTCTGTTACCCTGACAGCAGCTGCTGCATACTTTGTACTGCAGTGTGGCCGCTGCTTACGCCATTACCGTCCTGGCACCGTCGACGGTTCCTACAGTGCTACCGGTGTGCTGTGTGCTACTGTTGTTTGTCAATATGAACCTGCCCAGATTCATGAACTCGACTTTCTCTAAAAGGGACATGAAAGACACACCAAATGCAGATGCAGCATGGCGGCCAACTGGCCCTGATGTAGACAATCCCACTAGTATATACTAGTCATATACTAGTCATATATATATGACCTACAAAGGGTTGGTTCTGTCTTGTTATCATGTTGAAATATGCTGTCAACAGTGCAGCCGTTCAGGGTCCAAGCACTTCTCAAACAGGAAATGGCTGTCATAACTGTCATCATCGTCATCATGTACAGTAAAGGTCAGCTTGTACGGACGTAACAGAAAAGCACATGGCATGCATCCAATAGTAAATGCCACCAGTGACTCAACTTCATGAGTAGACAGCCTTGGAACAGAGGCTGAAATGCACACAACACTGCAGCAACCACCTGTGCCATGTATGCAGTGCGCTGTAAGAAGTACAAGCCAAGATGCAAGCAGGACGAATCTTCACCTTCATGTCCTTTGTTGAAAAGCATCATCTATAATTGCAGCTGAATGCTACAGGCACCACAAGCCAACACACACATGCTCACATTCTTTAGCAGCATCAGGATGAGGCCTCATTCTTGGCAGATACATGATAATTAGATTAGATCTGCAAGCTCACACAGGCTTGGGAGGTACGCTGGCCACTACTCTAGCAACGTGTGTTATGACTTTGAAAGTGTTCTATGTACTGCTGACGAGTATTAGGTCATCTCCTCTCACCCTCCAACCTTGAATGCCACCACACTTGCATGATCCATCTTGCCAGGCAAACCAGAGACCAGATCAGCCACCTGCTCGTTACTCAAATCATCAACTTTTCTGTTCTGTATTACCTGCCGCTGCTCATCTGTGAGCTCATTAACAAAGCTCAACAAGCTTCCTACTGTTGCTTCGGCAGACAAGCACCTGCCATCTACTGGATGTAATGGCGGTACGACAGATTGGTGGTGGTTTGCTGTTACTGCCTTTGCCTTTCCTCCTGCTGCTGCTGCTGTACCACCATGCTGCTGCTGCTGCTGCTGCTGCTGTGTCACCGGGCTCTTTGCATCAGTGCCTTTGCATTGCTGCTGTGGTGACTGCCGTTGCCTCTGCTGCTGCTGCTGCTGCCGCCGGCAAGCAGCCTTGAGGACAGCTGCCATCTCCGCCAATGCCATCTGGTGACATGTTGCCGGGCTCAATGCAGAAACCCCGGTTGACCTGTTGCTGCCTTCACCGATCGTGCGAGCTGAGGCTTGTTTACGTGTGACAGGATCGAAGTTATCAGATATGCCATCACTGGTAAGAAACACAACATCACCTACGGCACCAGCAGCAGTAGCAGCAGCAGCAGCGGCGTGAATGCAGCAGTGATGCAGCAGACAAAGCTGCAACAACTTGCTTGTGTCTATAACAGCAATCAGTGTCCAGGACACCACCACCATCACGACCACCTTGAAGAAACAGCGAAACAGATTGACTACAAACTACATCATCTGTGCATTGGCAGTTGGCATGCATTACTGCTGTCATAACGTGCCGGGGATCATTGTCATAATGCTGCATTCTTGCATTGCCGCTGTACGTAGACGGACACACACCTTTTTCCACGGTGGTAATGCTGTAGGTGATGTTGGAGAGGTCTGGTGAGTCACCAACAGCATAACCCAAGCAACCAGGGCACGCACGAGGGTCCCTGAACCAGCAGCAGCAGCAGCAGCAGCAGCAGCAGATGATACACCATTCGTTATCGTCATCAACAAACAAGCACAGCATACGTAACAGGCACACATTTTACAAACACAAGAAACATACCTAATCCACAGTATGAAATTAAGACAAGTCATTCTCTGTTGTCTGAACAGCAGTAGTGCAAAAATAACACATGTAGCTGATTCATATCCAATTTTTGAATTTTTACCTATGGAAGCCGTGTAAAGGTGGCATGTAAGTCACCTCTTCCAGTTCTGCTGCTGCTGCTCTCCAAACATAAGCAGCACTATCACCAACAGACACACTCAGCACACTGCATTTGTTACTTCTTCGGTGTGGACACACCACTGCTGCCACCAATGTGGTGAGGGTTCCATCTGCTGCTATGATCTGCTGTTGTGCATGATGTACTGCTGCTTGCAGATGAGGAAAAGCAGCGGAGCTGCAAATGCTCTTACCACCTGTAAGTCACACATTGCAAAGCACATTGGCAGTGCAGCTAGATATCACTGTAACAAGCATAATAACATAACAACGATCATAATTGCATAATTACAATATGATATAACTATACAGATATGATGTTTTGTCGTGTCTCTTGCAGCAAGGACGGTAGTGGTTGTTGAAGACAACACAGAATGGATATGGGAATGCATCATCTAATGCAGCAGCAGCAGTACAGCAGCAGTACAGCAGCAGCAGCAGCACCTCACCTGATGCAACTGCCAGGTGGTGATGCAAATGACTGAGCACCCCATACACTGCAGCTTTAGCCGCCATCATCGATCGACAGCCCCAGTTGACACCGTCTGCTAGTGCCATTACTGCCCCGCCACCTGTATATGTTATAACGCCATATTGATCTGCGATTGGATCCCCAGATCTAACACCTGTGGCAGAGTCTACGTCATAGAGTGAGATTGCGGCACCACAGATATGGGATGGTGGGCTGCCCGTGTGCAAGGGCGGCGGTTGCTGCTGCTGCTGCTGCTCAGGATATGATACTGTTGCGTGGATAGCATCTGTGCTGTTGCTCATGCTGCTAACCAACTCGCTGCTGTGCTGCTGCCAGGGGATGTCCAGCAAGTTGAAATCTGCATAACATATCAGAACATGAGTTGGGTTACTGCGCAAGGAAACCCAACTGCATCTGTGAATTATTGTCGCGTGCAATCACAAGACACGTTGAGAGTGCTTCAACAGCCACATGTCAACGGTGTAAGCTGCTGCAGATGGTACCGTATTGAACCCTACTTTTCAGCTTGTGCTGCAGGTCAAGTATGCCTGATTCTGGTCCTGTGACTGCTGCTGTAACAACTGGTCCCGGCACCGTCAGCGTGACTTTCTTGTCCGGGATTGCCGCTGCTGATCCTGGGCGAGTAGTTACTGTTGTGGCTGTATGTGACTCGCCGCAGAGCCGCCTGTGGTACAGGCGAAAAGGGTTCATGGATAGTTGCAGTACAGCAGAGATCCATCTGCGCATAACTGCTGATTCCTAAACTTGATGGCAGATATGGTCAAAGAGGCAACCTTGAGACTGGATCAACATGTACAGGATCAGTGTGCGATGCTTTTTTGAGCTCAAAAGGCGCTGTTGTGTATTAAGTAGCGGCTCGATCTGGATATACATGAAAGCTAGTAGCCATGTAACCATGCAACGATCTTGGCAGCTCATCTACAGATCTACTGATACGTCATCTACTGACGTCTGCTTGCTCGAGTCTGTTGGCACCAAACATTGCACAGCTGTGCATACTGAAACCCTACCCATGGCTCAGACACAGTGTCTGCTGTACAAGTCCTGTGCCAGATGCAGTAATAGGACAACCAACTCACGAGAGTAGCTGTAACAAGCCCAGCATGCCTATATTATCTGCTGATTGACAACTCGTATTAAAACGAAAGGTGCGCGATGCTGCAGCTGTTGGTCCGCCTCTCAGACCGCTCTTCTGACCAAGAGTAAGAGCGGCCGGCTGGTGGGCTGATCTTGATGGCTCAAACACAGCTACCCTAACTCAGGAACGGCGTAGGTTGCGCGCGAGGTTGATCACAGCAAAGTGCTACTGCCAAGCGCACTACATGGGGCACGTGAGCCACGTCCTAACTGGCTGTCACGCATGAGACTCATTAACATGTGTGACATACTCATGATTTGCTCAAAGATGAACTGTACCACCCTCTCGTACCCGGGCCCCTCAGTGCGCCGCTGCATTCAAGTGTGTCCGCGACAGCTGCAGCCAAGTTGTAATAACGTACGCTGCGCCGGCGTGTCTCAGCAACCTTTGCAAGACCTGCAGCCTGTAACAACGGTTCAAGTTTGCGGAATTACTGAAGATTTACATCAACGCCGAGGATAGCATGATCGCCATGGTTAGGTGAAGCCTGACACTGCCTGCAGGCTGCACAGCCAGGCCTGGCTGCATTACTGCTGCCAGCTGGTCAACAGCCCCTGTCATTCATGCACCATGCACTATTCACTACGAGAATAATAGTTAAGGACCATAGCACAGTGTTTCAAAGACAACAAACGGGCCCGAGGCACTGCACAGGCTCAGCAAACCTCCCTGCCAGTGGAGCTGTATGGTATATACTGTGTACAGGCTGTATCAGGCATCTTGGCCATGCTAAAGGGATCTGGCCATGCAACATAGAAGATGCCCGATACAGCTGTACATCATGCACTTCAGGTATCATAGACAATGGGTGATGGTTGCTCTCCCAGAGTAGTACATAACTATTTCTACTCTCCCACAGCCTGTCCCACGGCGTGCGCATGTACTACATACTCGCATATTATGCAAGAGACATTGTATGCGTAATGGCAGGTAAAGGCAGGTCTCCATCAATTACCGTCTTGTCAAGATGTCTGTTAAGCCTGCAGCACCCACACCACATTCATTACCCAAGAAGTCAAATGCAGCCTTGCAAGCAGATGCTTCACCCATGGTATGCCCCATACTGCATTCGCTAGACCAACAATAACTGTCAAGGGTGGTCTCACCAGAGCCGCTTACGGCCACTAGGTAGCCTGCTGCACCTGCTCGATATGTACTTACACTCAATATGTACTTCTGCTCTGCATGCCGTGAATGACAAAGATACCAAGATAGCCCCAACAGTAGCACAACAATTTGCAGCAACTGGTGGGCAGGGTATAGGACAATTTGCAGCAGTCTGATCAACAACAGTGCCACCATTGAAAGCACCTTGCTTCCAGCTGTGGCCAGTGCCTGTTGTCCAGCTAAGGCCACCAATTGATACATACAAGAACCTCTCACAGAACCCAGTCGAGGTTGCTGTCAGATGTTTGCTACTACTAAAGCTCCCAAACCCAGAGGATGTTGTCTGTGCTGGTCTAATGCCCCATATGCCTGTTCATCTATCAACTTGCTTCAGTCAACAACCCATAAGTTAGCAACACACTCTGCCAGATTGGACCAGTGGTCCACAGACACTCAATGTACTGGCCTACAAAACTCTGCATGCATGTAAGCAACCACACTACTCAAAGTTTCAACACAACCACGCCGCCTCAACAGTTCGCTCTCTTATCACAACTGGATACTAAGACTAAAGTATATCTGCTACGAAAGTGAGGAGGGATGCACGACAGGTGTCTTGATTGAGAATGCAAGGGCACAAAGAGCCAAGCTACTTATGCATGCCATGTCCAGGGTGGACTGAGGTCTTTCACAACTGGTGGCAAGCACACCAGCAACAGCGTCCCCACTTGGTTGTCCAGTGTCAAGGCACATCAGCACAGCTGCCAGCTTGAAGCAATGCACAGCATGCAACATGTTGCTGTCGATCTTCTCAGATCCACCTCACACGACAGGTCTAGGCGGTACAGCAATACGTTGGTTGCATGGTTGCTTGGTTGAATCTCAATTAACATATGCATGATTGCACACGCCGTCAGCCCACTCCCAAACCAGCTAACTGCTGCAGGATTTCAAACAGCGCAAATCAGCACAGCTACATGTTAGTGACAAGTGTGCAACTAGAGCAAAACTACTTACTGTGATTGGGTTGGCAAGTGACAAAGTGACCAAGCCCAGAGCAGAGCCTGAACATTACTGCAGTGGCAGATGGGGCTGTGAGAACTACATCAGGTCACAGCGAAGCCAACTCAGCCCTGACTGACTGGTCATATTAACCAGGTCAAAATATCTGTTGCAGGTGCATGTCACTACAAATATGACCGCTCTGAAACTGTAGCAATATGCCTACTATGCTTATGTTCTGTTGTACCCAAATATTTGGTTCATAGCTGACTGAGCATGTAAGCTATGTGCAACCCTTCATGCCAGCAATACACAAGCAGATGCTTCAACAAATAACACAACACATCAAGACACCACAGCAGCATGCGACGCAGGGTCATGCAACATGCAGTCTGGGTAAAGGTTTTCAGAAATCTGTTGAGGGCTGTACTGGCACCACGTTCCAGGCAGGACCTACACACCTCCTTGAAGAATTGTGTGTTGCATTTGCCACTGCGTATGCACCTGATCTATATACTTCAAACAAGCCATGTTACCCAGATGTTACCTGCCAAATACAGGTATGCTGGAACTCGCTACACTACTATATACTCACGTGCCTAGCCAACAGTATGCAAGGAATACGACATACTAACTGCTTATGCTATCTACACAACCAATACCAAGTCAAAGGCGATGCAAGTACTAGTCTAAATGCCCGTGCCTATAAGTTATGCAACTCATGCAATCAATCATGTCAGCTCCAGACAGCTGCTCTTCCAGTCAGAACAGACAAAAGCAGCAGCAGTAGCCTCAACAATACAGTGAGCCTGCAAGTTTCAAACACAAATGATAATCTCACACCTGCCGCGCTTGTGAGTATGTCAGTGGAGTTGGCAAAGAAGCCATCCGTAGTCTGATTGCACATGGCTGTGTTCCTGCCAGCAAGGTGTTCAGGACCACAGACAGGCACAATGGGTGTACCGTCCTCACTCGATTGTGCACTGTGCATGTTGCTGTACTGCTTGGGTTGCTGAGCTACTTTGCTGGAGTTATGTGGTGGTTCCCTCGGTGACAGGTGAGGTAACTGCTCTCTGCTGCTGGAGTTATTTGGTGGTTCCCTTGGTGGCAGGTGAGGTGACTGCTGTCTGCCAGGGTTTCTGCACAAGAGTTTGAGGTGGCAATTGCAGGATCGCTGTGACCATGCATGCATGCAGGAACTACAGTACACTGCCTTGCAGGAAGGGGTGCAGGAAAGTTCGAGGTGAAACCCTGCAGGATTGCTGTGATCATGCATGCAGCAATCTCAATACACTGCCCTGCAGGACAACTCAATATCAAGCACTAGTTGTTGGTGCAGCCCTGCAGGATGCCAGCAGTTGCTGCATGTGGTGTAGTGCATAAGCACATGCTGAGGCTCTGCTCCCACCTTCCAGGTATAAGCTTGCACCTCCAGATGTACTGACTCTCTCTATAACACCAGTAGTTCTCAGGACAATCTGCCCCAGTCCAGGCATTATCACCGCAAGGTATCCCAATGGATGTTGTGTTACATAACCCCCCTACACCGCCACACTGGTCACTGGGACGTAGTGAGCTACCCAGTGTTGCAATGATTGAGTGGTTCTGTGTCCTCAGCTGGTTAAGATGCTTGCTGGAGGGCTGTGTGACAAGGGCAGACCCTGGGAGGACTATGTGTGGGAGCCAGCCGGCTGCTGCAGGACAGCTTGACACCTGCAGGACATGCAACCAGCTACTTGAACGGCACCCTATCACACAGGGTAGGCAAATCCAGTTTGCGGTGACATCTTGCATATGTGATCATAAGTATTTGCTGAAACAGACATGTCTTCTGCCACTGATCCCGATATGAAGCTGATCAGGCTGATCAGCGTCACTGGCCAGGAGCCCGAATGCTGTGGCTCTTGGACCATTGTTGTCAAACTGTTCAGGGAGGTTGCAATGCTGTGGTGTTTTACCCATATTGTAATGCACAACAAATAGTCATGTGACAATTGCAGTTCTCCCCTGCTGCCAGTGAGCAGCCCACACAAGGCACTTGCACTCATTGATGCAGTCGAAACCCAAGCAGACAAATCGCCAGCAAATGCAATTCACTCCTGGTAGTTGTGTCACTCCTGGTAGTTATGAAGTCAGCTGCGTGTGAAGGCCTGCCACAAACCGGTTGCAATCGCTTCAGTGGGTCCACCATGAAGCTGCAGAAGCTGGTTGACACTACAAGCACGTCGGCTTTCTGCTGCTGCTGACAAACATCCTGACGGTTGCTTTAGAAAGTATTACATGATTCATAAAAACCAACTAAGGCAGACACAGTCGAATCCCACTTACACAGAGGGACAGTACACCGAACCACAGCGTCGCACTGCTGACCATGTTCTGGCGCAGTATGGCGTCCAAACCCAGCGTGGTCCTACGGGAAAGTGTAACCTGTGGCGTGTCCATCTACAGTCGCCGATCAGCTGCTATGTGGCGCTTGGCTGTCGCAACGTTTTAAAGCTTGCTGGCCTGGGAGCTATGAGGAGTGTGAAACTTCAGATGTTGCAAGCAGAACCGAGCACTAGTGTTACCAAAATGTTTCTTTCAAGAGTGCGATCGTCTTCTGCGAGCTGGTAGCTGTCAATAGAACACAGTACGGTGAATTTTGATATCAAGGGATTGCGTACGTCTCCGTCCAAAAAGAGAGATTATGTCCACGTTGTCGGTGCATGACCAGCTGAAGCTGACAGTGCGAGATGGGAGGGGTGTTCCTTGTTCCTGAAGCCCTCGCGACAGTTGATCGCAGATTCCTTCTGCTCAATATTGTCGAGGCGCATAATTAGAAACCTCTGATCACGTATCGTTCGTGTTCAGAGACCTGAACGTTGCCATCGGTGTAACCAGCTAGTAACCAGCGGCGCTCAGTTGGTGTACTCGCGTCGATATATGCTGTGGTTCGGGGCCCAAAACAAGCAGAACACAGATTTTGTGCAGTTATATCAAGATCTTGTGACCCCAACATCGCTGTGGGTGCAACAGTTGCACCGGCTGTTGCACCTGGCACGCCCGAGCACAAATCAACAGGCTGCTGCCAGCTGCTTGAGAGGCAAACACAGCTCCACCATGCAATAAGTACAGCACAAAAGTGTACAGCGCAAAAATCCATATCGGGAGGTGGCTCAGCACTCTTCATGTACATGCCCTCAGAAAAGTACTTGATACATGCGTACCGCTTCTGGCGTAACGGGTTCAAGCGACCTGCAGCGTGCTCAGCGCCTTTCAAACTGCCGCAGTCGCTGTAGAATACCACGCTTGTTGCAAGATCTGATGTTTGCCTGTTGTTATGTGCCCTGCTGCCGTTCTGTACAGAACGTGTACAGTGTACACGTGTTGACCAACAGCCAACATGCCAACATGCCAACATGCCAAGCATCTAGCGTGCCATTGTCACTGCGTTGGTGGCCAACGCAACATGTAACAGGCCTAACACAGCTGTATATCATGCACTGAGGTTGTGTGCATCTTGTGCACTTATGCAACCCCATCATGAGCTATGATCATAATGGGATGGCTGGTCAGGCTACAAACCCACTGGCATCAAGCCTGGTGTGGGTGTCACTAGATAGATTGCAGAGAGGTTTGCGACTTGGGTCATCCACCATCGCCAGTGTATTAAGCAACAATCAGCCAACACGGACCACTGTGTCAGCGTGTTGCGCACAATGTAAAACAAAGTTGGCCATGCAGTTGGCCCACAATGTTATAATTCAGCTGTACTAGGCATCTTACTTGCTGCATGGCTAACCCGGTTATAGTGTGCGTCCCCAGACCAAACCGTTTCTTATCTCAGTGATGTGGTCAACTGCAGTTTCTTGGTCCACTGCTGCTTGTGTTAGTGTACACAAGTTAGCCATGCAACAAATAAGATGCCTGATACAGCTGAACTAGTGTACTGCCTGTACAGGCGCATCTGCTGTGGTGTTCAACAAGTTGTGCAGCCACTGCAAGTTGCACCCATCTCACAGTTTTGTCTGCAGCTGCATCTGCAATGACTGTCAGGGATTTGAGCTCAGCTCATGAGCTTGGCATGGTAGTGACATGACAGTTATGCCGAGTCACAAGCAATCCATGATCTGGTCTAGTAGTGCAGTCAACTGTATGTCATGCATGAGCTGATGGTAGTGTGCCATACAGTATGCCATGCAGTGCAGTCAGTCTGTTGGTACTTACTGCTGTCCGACACTTCAGGCGTACGACCCGTCAGCAACTGCTTCTGCAGTTTTTTCTGCAGCTGCATCAGCAACTGCTGCTGCAGCGCAGCCTGCATTGCTGCACCGAGGATGGTGATGCAGCCAGCCACAATCACCCTTTCCGTTCCTATTGTAAGACAACACTTACAGGTCATATTGCATACATCTGCACCCAGAGAATGGCAGCTCCTCATGCGGGCAACACAGTAGGTTATGGCTGTGCTGGGCTGTGCTGGGCTGTGCTGGGCTCAGCCTTGAAGGTTTCTTGCTGCTTGTAAGCTGTGAAGGATACTATCCAAAGTTTGGCTCATGCAGCAAGATCAGTGCAGTACTGCTAACAAAGACTGCTTGTTTCTTGTGAGCTGTGTGTCCGCCGTGCACAGACACTCAGAGCCCATGCGGGTGTCCGACACAGGCGACTGCAGCTGGGTTCAGAAGCACGACTCTACGTTTTGATGACACAGCTCTGGGTGGCGACCCAGTGCATCATATACAGCTCTGTTGTGCACATTTCATGTTGCATGGCCAAACTTTGTTTACACAGGCTGCATTCTGTAACACATCATTCCCCAGTGTTTGTAGACATGCCACTGTAGGCACATTTGGCTATGCAACGCATGATATGCCTAACACAGCTGTTTATCATGCACTGGAGCAGCCACCCAGAGACTACAGTTGTTAACAGCTGCGCTGGCTTCGGCGAAGTCAGTGACACCTACCCATCACTGGATGGTGTATGTCTGTGCGACAACGAACTGCAACGGCCCGGGCAGAGGCTGTGTCTTGTCAGAGTGGGTTCAGCAATGAGCTGACAGAGACAGGGATTAAACACGGGTGTGCTCAGCATAGTATGCTGCAACTGCTTGGGTGTTGAAAGCTACTGCCCAACATGCTCCAAGTCCCATTGGATGGTTGCAATGGTCACCATGACGCAGTTGATTGAAGGGGTGTATGCTGACGAACTTGGGGGTTTCAGTTGGGCAATGCACACCAAGATACACAATACCAGAGCAACTGGTAAGATTGAACGAATGCCATTAATGTGACTTGTGCTGGGACTGATACAGATTGTGGCTGCATGTTACAGATGCCATGTGCATACTTGGCACACTGTGGCTGACAGCAAAGGCTTGCCTTCTCAAGGCAAGCAACACAATCACTTTTTGACGTCAATGGTCCGCTGGGATCCAGAATTATCAAATATCAGCTCAGCAGTGGCCCATAAGAGCGTCCTCAGCTGCGCTTTGATGCCAGAGTGTGTCAGCTGTCTGTCAAGCTCATTTGTCTATTTGACATCCAGCGGCATCGATCAGAAGCTGTCAGGGCGAGGTTTCTTCAAGAACAACTCTACGCTGGTGGAAGGTACCGGTACCACAGCAAGGCAGTGGAATGAGCCTCAGGATCAGGGTTGCTGGCAAAAGCAGATACGAGGTCTATCAGAAGCCGTTTGAATACGTTTGCGATCGAAAGCTTGCAGGTTGCGCTTGTCGTTGTGGTACGATTAGCCACACTGCTTAGGTTGGCACAGGACCAGGTTACGGTGCAGCTTGCGTGCGTGATGGTTTTAGGCCTCCTTGAATGCACGTGCTTTGAGCTAAAAATAGCAGACGGGTTGTTGCTTGTGGGCTGTCGAGCTTTGCT
>LWCB01000781.1:0-10787 GCA_001630525.1 Coelastrella sp. M60 | reverse complement strand
GCTTGGGTGACCATCAATCGGCCTTCAACTGACAAAACCACCAAAGCTCGCTGAATGCTTTGAACGATGCCGCAACATATGACTGCAGATGCACATAAATCGATCATACACATAATCGGTCGCGTCATCTGCCGCACTGAGTCACGCAATCATAATGCACCGACATGGCTATTACATTCAACGTAAATAACTGGTCAAATATGCAATGCAGCGGTTGAGAGCCTTGGCCCTGCTTACTACATGTTGAAATTGGATACATGAGCAAAACAACTAAGCTGGCCGTAAACTTGCTAGCTGTTGTCCACAGCCAAGCACATGCAGCCGGCAGGCATACCTGGCTGTGCAGCGTGCATATTATTGCACATGCAATACCAGCAGCTGGAACGAGCAATAACCCAAAAACATGTGTAGCAGTGTTGCAGCTACACAGGCATGCCACACATAGCAGCAGCACTATCACCAGCTTACCGTTGCCATTGCATACATGTTGCTGCAAGAGCCAAACTACCCTTTCTTTTCACATGCCATACGTGTCTCTGCCAAGACAGCACTGCCCTGAGATGCGTCTGCAGCTGAGGCAGAGCCTGTCTGGTTACCCACAGTGGTGCTTCAGGCTCTGTTACTGTGCTGCTGCTGCAAGACCTGGGGAGTGTTTTGCTTATATGACACGGCTGCAGCAAGTGCCATGCATGATAGGCAGTCTGACTTATCCACTGAATCTACCAGAACTAGGAAGGGACAGCATGCGCAGGGGAGGGTGCAGCCTTGCGCAGACCGCCTTCAGAGCTGCACTGATCAGCATAACCTTACCCCTGCTGTCCGAGTGAGCGCTTTGCTGACACCAAGATATGCTGGCTGCTGAATTTACTCCAGCTAGAATATATACATGGACCAATAGGCAATCAATCTTATGCCTGCTCAAGTCCCATCTACTCCTAGGGGTCTATAGCATGAGGTGTGATGCCATATGCTGCCACTGCAGCTGGTTCAGTACCCCTTGTTGCCCTGAATTCTGGACCTGGCGTCCATCTGCCCACGCTTGCAAGCAAAGAGAGCGTAGCGCAACGAATTGCATTCTTCCGGCTGCTCCTCAGCGCACTGCGTGACGGTCTTCTTCTTTTCCTGGTGACAGATGAAACGGTCTGTATCAGATTCCATGCAGTGTGCGATGCCATATAGACACTCAAAGGACTGAACAATTCTTAACAAACCTTGTAGCATGCTGTCTGGCGTAGGCAATCAACATAAGCTGTCATGAGGCCCTGGCATGCAGCGCCCATTGTCCACGCGTCACTGCCGCAAAAGTAAGCCTCACATCCAGCCGAATGTGCTGTGGTGAATCAGAACTTCAAACATCACATCTAGCTACCTACAAGCGCCATGCCAACGGTTTGTGTATGCCAGACCTGCATGGTCACTGAAGGGCCTGAGAACTTGCAAGTTACTAATTGTACATGACATGTCGTCTCTAGGGTTCTCATCTGCTGCAAACCTTCAAACCAACTGACCTGCTCGATTTCCAGATACGAAGAGTTGTGAATACGGCAGTATTTTGGCTCGTTTGCACAACAGAACTAGGTTCTACTGCTGACACTGGCAGGACTGTGTACCCCTGAAGATATTGTCAATACTTCATGCAAAAGTAACGCAACTGGTCCGAGGTTCAGCACTACCTCTGCTAGCTGCATTACTACTGATGCCTGCCTGCTGATGATCCTGCTTGTGCTTGCCAGCTCCCTGCTGTTGCTGCTTCACCCTATCTGTCTTCTTCTCATGAACAGAATGCGGCTGCACGAGTTTGTGAGCAAGCAAGCCATGCCTTGGACTGTGAACAAGTACAGCATTGGCACAGCTGCTGCCCACGCTGGTGATACCACTGCTGCAGCTGAGGTTAGTGGCATGTGACGTGCTCGAAGTAGTCACTGCTGCACTTGCCTTGCTGTCTGCATCTACACCAGCTGAATCATACTTCAAGGACTGTTTCTGATTACGTTTATTCTTGGATGTAACTGCACAGCTTACCCTTGCAGCATTATCTAGCTGCCTCAACCCCAGACCTATACATGTTGCCAGAGGACCTGATCTCATCCTGGTGGCAGCAGTAGCACCAGCTGCACCTACACTGCTGCCACAACCAGCAGCAGCAGCAGCAGCAGCAGCAGCCTGCCTGGGTGTGTTGACGTACTTGAGTACTTCACCCCTTGGCGTCATAACAGCCCCGCCATTGTTAGTTGCCACCATGACCTTACCAGCAGTACCAGGGACATCAGCAACACCGGGTACACATGCAAAACCCTGAATCAGATCACCAGCTGCTGCTGCCAATGCAGCTTGGCCTGAAGTACTGGCAAAGAAGTCTCCACCATAACCACCACCAGCAGCAGCAGTGGCAGCGCCACCACCACCAGTGGTAGTAAACCCACTTCTAGGCCTCCTGTGAGTATTGCCGCCGCCGTTGCTGCTGCTGCACTGCTGCTGCTGCTGCCGCTGCTGCCTTAGGGTACTGTCCGATACAGCAGCATCTGCTGTTGCTCCCTGTAGGCTGTTGAGCAGCTGTCTTGGTGTATGAGCAGCAGCAACAGCAGCAGTGATAGGGCCGACATAAGCATCAGACAGCAGAGTAGCAGGTGGTGTTCGTCTGACAGATAACAAATGGCTCATCCCAGCTTCACGGTAGTTGCCATCGGAATGCTGCGCTGCTGCCAGTACTGCTGCTGCTGCTGCTGCTGAGCAGCCTGTAGAGCTAAGCCCTAGGCTCCCTTGTCTGTTTGATGGCTGCTGCTGCTGCTGCTGCTGCTGCCAGAGTTGCATTTGCATTTCACGACCTGAGACTGACAGCATGTCACTGCTGCTGTTTCTCCTACCAGTAACACTGTAACAGTTATAACAACCCATGCCTGTAGAACTTCCTAGAGCAGTTACTCCCTGACTCAGAGATATAATAGACTCTCGGGCACTAAGCTTCGGCCTTGGCCCTACACCACTCGATGTACCGATCATCGACTGTGCTGCGTTACTAATCCCTACTGATCTTGACTTGGGGCTTGTGCAGGTAATGCTGTAATGCAACTCTGACTCACATTGCAGTGAATGTGACCTGGCTAAACAACTTGCTG
Source organism: Coelastrella sp. M60 (assembly GCA_001630525.1). NCBI lineage: Eukaryota > Viridiplantae > Chlorophyta > Chlorophyceae > Sphaeropleales > Scenedesmaceae > Coelastrella > Coelastrella sp. M60. Next base: position 7,671 of record LWCB01000781.1, on the reverse strand, counting down.
CTGCCACACCCCAAGTATCCTTGCACGGCATTGGTTGTATACTGTGCAGTGGCAGCCCTGCATTGTGCTGCTGCTGCTGCTGCCGACCAGGACTGATGCATCGTGAGGTCCTACTGCTGCCGCGCTGACTCAATGCACCGCAATTGCTGCTGGCAGCAGCAGCAGCAGCAGTAGGTGTAGTGCCGAGCCTGGCTGGACCTGATAAGCTTGGTGTGCCAGGTTTGTTTGGCGGTACGCCTGCTGCTGCTGCTTGGCGAAACAGATGATCTGCTATGCTCTCTCTTACACTCCCCGTGCTGCTGCCCCTTGATGTTACTGCTTCTGCTGCTGCTGTTGATGCTCCAGCTGCTGATGATGTCAGCCAGTAACTCTCCCGAGCTGATGCTAATACAGAGCCAGAATCAACACCAAATAATGCACGGACTTGCTGCTGCTGCTGCATTCTTGATGTTATACCGCTGCTGCTGCCACATAAGCTGCCGGTGAGGCATGACAGCTGCAACTTTGGCACGCCAGCTGGCATGGGTCTTGATGATGAGGCACTGTTACTCCTTGGTGTTACGACACCTGCCACTGCTGCTGCTGTTGCCCCATGCTGGCTGCTGTTAGCAGCAGCGTGACTGAGAGCAGACTGGGGTCTTGGAGTCACAACTGGCACGCCGGCAATAACTGCTACAAGTAGCTGCTGCTCAGCTGCTGGTGCACTGCCACTGCTGCTATTTGCTGCCACCTGCAGCACATCATTCATTCTGCTGCTGCCGCCACTGCTGCTGCCGCCACTGCTGCTGCTGCCGTTGCTGCTGCTGCTGCCGCCGCCTCCGCCGCTGCTGCTGCATGTCTCCTTGCTCTCTGGCACCATCCAACTGGGCATCCTGATACCCTTGAACCCGCCTTTGACGCTGCTGCCACCATAACTGCTGCCCCCATTGCTGCTGTTGCCACCACTGCTGCTGCTGCCATTGCTTGACATACTGCCCCCTACTGCTGCTGCTACCCCGGGATGTCCCTGCCATTCTTTGGATACTACAGACCCGGGTTCAAACCCCACCCCATCCGTTTCCACCACCTCCCTGTTATGCAGTGTTTCATCGTACGCCTTCTGCAGTCTGATCGCACGCTCTGCTTCTGCTATTGCTGCTGCATCTGCTGACAAGTCAATGTTGTAATGCATCCACTTGCGCCGGGATTCACCACCCTGCAACAGCAGCAGCAGCAGCAGCAGGCAAGGTGACAGTAGACCCACACCATGAGGCTTGCCACACTGCCCCTGATGCTGCTGCTGCAGCTGCTCATGATAAAATCATAGTATCAGCAGATCAATCTTTAAGCATCAAGAACATGATACGATAGTGCTTTTGATAAACTCTTCAGACACAGAAAGACTCTTTCCTCACACCAGCTTTTTCATACAATCGCAATCACAATATGATCATGATCATGACCAGTATACCCACCTCAGTGATGTCAGACAACATCTGAGATCTCTTCAGCTGCCTGATCATCACACCGAACGGAAGAGCCATGCCTGAGAGTATGATGGACGTGAGCAGCAGCGGCAGCAATGATGATCAGCCAAATCATGATTGAGGCTGCACAATGCATGCAAACATGTGATCTGCAACGCTCTGTACCTTCCTTTTCCTCTATTGCTCAACATGCTCACACTTTGGCAGCATCTAATAAACTTGCTGAATGGGCGATTGTGGCAGCCGTAGTCAGGAGTATGGGCTTACACATGTATGTGCACATGAGATGTCAAGTTCTGATCCGCTGTTCATGCCACATTTTCCCCATAACCCTATCAACCACACAAGAAACAGTAGCAGCACTGCAATGCCAGCATAGCAAAGCTACTGTAGTGACTTGTACTACTGTCACCCTGCAAATTTAAACAAATTTGGCCCACTAGTGCACTGTGTAGTGCTGTGTCCCCAAGCCTCCTTCCCTACCTGAAGGCAGCACATACTCTCCTGACAACAAGTGTTTCCCAGCAGCAAACTCATCCATCATGAACGCCTCAAACTCACTCCAACCTATGCAACCGTCCCTGAGGTACAAGAAGAGGTGACAACCAGCAGCAGCAGCAGCAGCTGGGGTTGCTTGTATGCTTGCAGACAGCAGCTGCACCATTAAATCCCAACGTTGTGCATACTGCCAACCTTATGGAGTTTGCTCTTTGCTGTTCAGTAGCAGTAGCAGGGCCCCAGCATGGCAGACCAGCCCATGCAATGATCCTATGGCACTGCTGTTCCTAGTGTGGGGTATACCTGGCGGATACATATGCAGTACTTGCATAGCATCAACACGCCATGACTGCATTGCTTTCTTACTTGTTTGCATCCATGAGTCTGATCATCTCTGAGATGCTGTTGGCATCACAGGGAATGCGAGCAGCCTGAGGAAAGTGTTACAGAGGAGGCAGCATAGAATGGATAGGTGTGATCTGATCATCGAATTCTCACAGCGCTTGCTATGCTACTGCTGCAAGCCATTTCATGATTGTGCTACCAATGCTGTACAAGCACTTGTCAATATGTGATTCTCTGTTTGTCAACAACTGTGCAGAGCACCAGATTGTATTTCAGGGTCTGATTGTGCTGCTGACAGTTTGAAACAACAGCATGCTGCATCAATTGTGTTTCATTGCAGCTGCATCTGTTGCTGTGCACTGCTGTTGTTTATGCTCTAGTGCTGCTGCTGCTGCTGTGTCTCCTGCTGACCTGCAGTGCTGCCAGCAGCTCATGATGCTCCAGTGTGCCACTGCCGTCATCATCCACCAGGTCGAACCACTCGTGAATAACACGCAATATAACAGGGTGAAGACGAGGAGGTGGCAGGGTTTTACCATGACTCAGACACCAAGACCTGTGCTGGGACCTTCTCAACATGCCATTGATGTAATCCTGCACACAGGAGTCCCAAAGACATGGTGTTTAACATTAGTAAAAAATTACTTGGCATTGAACACCATCATGCCACGACATGAGCGTGGCTCTATGTGGACAGAAACTGTATGCTTTGAAACTCTGGTTTTTTTTTATTTTTGTTTCATTGTCAACACAGAACAAGTGAGCGTCCAGGCAGTGTGCTGTAAACGTGTGTGACTGCTTTTATCACTGACACCAGTTGCCAGCAGAAGCTGCCACCAAGACGGAGCAATCAATGGCTGAATGTTTGACAACCGTTGTGAATAAAGTTCGTCCTTTCAGATACATATGCTGCAGCAAGCTCTAGCCGGGTGTCAGCAAAGAGCACAATCCCTCAAACGTTGCGGTGCAGCTTGCCTTTGTTTTCTTGTCAAGCTTCTTCACCCTCGTCTGGACAATCCCCTTGCCCTGCTTTTGATTGTGGGCCAGCTGCATGGTCGCTTGCAGACTCCCAACTGCGACAATGGGGGTGCCATAAGCTCTTTTCAAGGTTTGCTGTTTGGACTCCGCTGCAGAGCTGGGTTGAGTGCTGGTCTGCTGTTGCTGTTGTTGTTGTGGTGCATGCTGGTAGGCAGCTTCAGAAGAGCCCAACATGCTGACACGACTACATACGCGTCTTTCTTTGTGTTTGTTTGGCGCTGCCTGCCATTCTATGGCCAACTTGCAATCTCATGCCTATACAGTACAGTTCAGGTTGACGCTGTGGGGAGCCTTGTCAGTAGTGCATACCACCTTGCACCTAGGCTCAATCTCTACAACACTACAAGACCCTTTAAGACTTTTAGGGCACGATACATTGATGATTTGTACTGTTATGGGACATGTGCACGGAACACGGACACCGTTCGGGGACTTCTACGACACCCAAAGCCGCAAGTATAAACGCCACGAGGTTATATCGATAGTGGGTAGAATCAAGCTGACTGCTATTGGTACCATGAGCGCCCTGATTGCGAATATGGCCGTGTTACTGCTAACCCTTGGTGCCGCCCAAGTAGGGACCATGCAAGGGCACGACCAACTCGTTGTTCTGTGATGGTGCAACGTTTTTCTACTCACAATCAACAAGTCTTCTGACACTGCCAAGACCACTCCACTGTATGCATGCTGCCACCAGGAACGTCTTTCACATGCCCAAGCGCGGGTTTCTTGTTCGAGCTGCATGCGCAGCGTAGAGTCGATTTGTGGCACACCCAAGTGCCATAACAAACCATCCAGTATCACTAACAGCAAGTAGTCAGAACATACATACCAGCAACCACTTGAAGTCGTGCACCATGATTGGCTGTTTGCCATTGTGTTGCTGTACAGCATCATCACAACAGTCCAGCTGCAATTCGACGAACATACTGTCATAAATATCCGCACAACATATCACCGAAGTCAGACCCGACCCAGCAGAAACTTCTCGCTGCCTGAAAACATGATCCAGTACAAACAACAGATGAACAACTTTCACAGGACTGGTAACAACAAAACACGCAAGGGCAACCCGTATTGATAGCCAGGAAAGGAATCCGGGCAGGTAACTGCCAGATGCACCCAACCTTTGGTTCGAACTAGCTGTGTATGATACGCGACATACGCCACAAAGCATGTCTCTGACACAACCTGTAGAATGTTAATCAAATGTACAGCCTGCCCACTAAATACAACCAAACCAAAATAAACATAGCAACACCAGCAGAGCTCGGCCGGTTGGCAACCAACGGTTGGCAAAATTGACCCACAGACATGTGAAGAATCACAACAGCTGCGTCCCGTCTTCAAGTGCCAGGATGCATATATGGGAAGCATGGATTGGCATGAACGGCATGAACACATCAGCGCAAGAGTCGCAAGCTGCAGCCACTGCAGCAGCCCCAGTACAGTGGACAAGTGCATTCCAGGGGTGCCAAGAATATGCAAAATGCACAACTAGCGCTGTCATTGCTGTTGCTGTTGTTCCTGGTGTTGCTTCAAGGTGGCAGTCAAGACATGCGCTTTCTGCTATGTACTGGGTGTGATCCTGCTGCTTACTACTGCTTCCCTTGAGGCAACAGCATTTGCTGCTGCTTCTGCAGATCCTCGATCTCCTTCTCTGCTATATAGAATATCAAACCGCTAACAATATAACAAGCTGGTGCAAGTAGCATTGCATGCTGCAGCCCAACAAGCTCTGCTAACTTAGCAACCGCAACAGGACCAAAGCCACCAATGAGGTTCCTGCAGGACAAACAGCATCAAGAGTTATGAGCCCTTGCTGTACAGCAATCAACACACCATTGCCCTATATGGCAAAGAACCAGGGAATCTACTCATAAGTCCGATGTCTAAGGATCAAGGCAACACATTGATAAGCTGTTCACTTCATGCCTCACTCATTGCTTACACTTAGGCAGCCGCTTGCTTGCGACTCCACAACCTCAACCACTAGCACTACTACATGCAGCATGCCTGTAACAGATTCATCCAAAACCATAATCGGATACATGATTCTGTGTAAAACTACAGCCCACCTTATGCACAGGTACAGTGCACTGGCTGTGCTCCCCAGCTCCTGAGGAGCCACACTCCTAATCATGATTGCACCTGGTGCCCTCCACGCCTCAGAGAGAGCAAAGCCGGCCAGCAGGGCAGTGAAGGAGCCAGCAGGAGTGTGAGCAAGAAGTGACTGGGCAACAAAGGGGGCAGCCAGAAGTGAGGCACCTGCAGACAGCAGTAGAAAAGTGACAGAATAAAAAGATGATGATTACCAAGTTGAACTGTAACTGGGTAACAAAAGACAGTGTTGATGACAAAGAATATGTGAAGAAATTAGAGCTAGCATGATACAGGGTCAGTGATTGGGAGGAAAACACAGTATTGATGTCGACACATGTTGATGCGGTACAAACAACTTGAGAGTGCTTTGCATAGCATTGGGCTGTGTGTGCAGGTGATTGCAGGATTTGCAACTCAATCCGCAAAAGTACAATGCTTGAGACAAGCAAAGTCCAGGATAGGGCTTTCAGCAGTACTTGCTTACCTGCTGTTAACCAGTAGCGTCCCCCGACCACTGAAAGCCAATCTGCAATGAGGCCACCACCCACACCACCCAATATTCCACCCACAGGTAGAATGACTGCCAACATTGGAGCATACACCCCAGAGTCAAGACCAAAGACACGCTCATAGAATGTTGAGTGCCAGGCTATAAGAGAATAGCTGCCGACATCATTGAGCGCTGCTGCAATAGTGGTGGCCTGGAATGGCTTGATCTTCAAGAGGCTGAGAATAGGGTTGTCAGATGAAGAAACTGCGAGTGCCGAGTATTGAACTGGGGTCTCCTGCAACACACTTCCTGTGGGTACTGCTGCTGGGGGTGCTATGGCGAATGAGCTGTTGGCAGGATTGTCAGATGGCTGCAGATGTGTGTCAATGACACAGGCAGGGCCAGCCAGCTCAGGTTGCTGCTGAGGGCTGTGATTGCTGCTGCCATTGCTACTGCTGTTGCTGCTGTTGCTGCCATGCCAGCCATGGCCTGTTGTCAAGTTAAACATCTGTGTGGTGAATCTTGCTGCACCTTCCTTCCAAACTGCTGATGTATTGCTCAGCGCACTACCCTGTGCGTTGTCACCCATCGCTGATGTCACCCCCTGCTGCTGCTGCTGCTGTTGCTGATCCTGATGCCTAGGCTCTCGTACTGACAGCCACATAAGCAGAGCGATTGCGAAACCTGGATAGCCAATCCAGGTCAACAACTGTCGCCAGCCTTCGCTGCCACCTGCAACGGCTTCATACGCAATGACATGAAAATTGTAGTTATACAAGGGCGTTACTGCTGCCATGTCGCCACTGGTGTAGATGATAGACATACGCTGAAGGTCCAAGGCATCCAAGGGCACCATTGAGAGCGCCACACCCTCGTCACTGGCGTTGCCGGCAGCCGCATCCGCCATAGTACCGACGGCTGGTAGCTTGCCGCCAGGGATCCGACTCGCAGCGCTGACACGATGCGCGGCGAGCAACGAGGCAAAAGACAAGGCGCGGCCTAGGTAGATTGCGCAGTTGTAGGCTGCAAGAGCTGTGGACTTGTTCGCTGGGAAAAGGTCAGGGATCAAGCTGAAGCTGACGGGGTTCTGAGCGGCCTGCGCAATGGCAAACCCGGTCCGCGCGATCAGCAGTTCCCCGAACGACTTCGCGCCACTGGATACGATGCTCAAAGTGCTCCAGAGCGCCAATCCGACCGCCAGCAGCTTGGGCCGATCCAACTTGTCCGCCAGAAGTCCAACGGGCACCAATGCCAGGGCATACAGGTAGCTGTACCCTGATGTAAGCAACGCCCCTTGGAAGTCTGTCAAGTTCAGATCCGGGCTGACCATTGGTAACAGAGCTGGTAAAGCAAACCCACTGGTGGCTTGATGCACATAGCTGAGCCCCAAGACAAAGAGGGGCCATAGCACGGTGCTGTCTGCTGCTCTAGGTGCTGCTGCCGCTGCTGCTGGTGGTGGTGCTGAAGTTGGTGCTAGTAGCTCTGGTGCTGGTGACGCTGCTCCACCAATTACTGCTGATGCTGCAAAGGCTTCCATCTCCAACGTATGTGCAACTGCAAGTGCTCCAGGAGCAGCAGCAGCGGCAGCGGCAGCAGCAGCAGGAGTGGAAGATGAAGCAGCAACAACAGCAGCATGTGATGTTTGCACTGCTGTTGTAGCTGTTACTCCACCATCCTGTGTTGTTGAAGACATGATTTTGGGTTCTGCTGTAGTTTCTGCTGGTGGTGGTG
>LWCB01000779.1:0-10012 GCA_001630525.1 Coelastrella sp. M60 | reverse complement strand
CTCGCCTGTGTGTGCTGCTGAAAAGTCAACGAAATGAAGGCTCAACATATGGTTGTTTGTTTCATGTCAGCTCTATGTCTTGGAGGAGCCCAAGTTGCAGGCTTGGCTTTACGCGGTCATCGTGGTCAGTCAACATCGCATGCCAAGAAGGACGCAAGGGCTTATTATGAGTATTAGTAACATGTGTGATTGTTGTTGTACCCGTTAGCAGCACGCGCGTTCTTGCTCGGCCCTTGAACAAGTTTCTGGTGAGCAGCACGCGTGGCGTCCTGTTCCCTATCGCCGCTGCACTGGCTGCTGAGTGCTTATATATTGTCGTTGGGAATCTCAAGCTTCTTTGCCTGGTGCATACATGGCAAACAGTCAGTCACTACACTGCGGCTGTCAAGAAATTTGTTGTGGCAATAATGAAGACAGGGACACAACTCAACAAACTCTGTCCACACCCGACAGACATCCATAGAAATATCTGTTATCGCGATTCTGATGTGCATTCCTGCAGGAGACAGCTAAGTAAGTTGTACCGTACAATTCAGTACCCGGCACTATGCAAGACACAGGGCAGCATCTGGATGCTGGTCAGTTGCTTCAAGGACTCAGGCAACGAGACTCGCAATTGTACCAGCTGCACGCTCAGCTAAGGCACTTTCAGGCCTGGACAGGTAGCCTTGCGACCACAGCCATGCAGCCACTCAGCATGCACTGCATGTTGGCTGCCATCCAGGTCATGGTCAGCGGCTTTCCTGAGAGCACGACAGAGGTAAGCTTCAGCAGTTGCATGTTTTGAGTGGATCTTGTGTCGAAACGAGGTGTTGAGTACAGCAACCAGCATGATGTGTGGCTCTGCCAGCTGGTTCATCAAGACATCTATGGTGGTGCTGTCATCTTTGGTTGTGCTCCATGCATGGTGCTGCAAGTTCACATGGTGTTTGCCATGCAGCGGGAACTGGCGTTGTTCTTCAACAACCTCATTGCAGCGCATGGAGCAGCTGTTGCCCCGGGCCCTGCTGTCAGTGATTGCAAGTTGTTGCGTGGCAGCCAAGGGGTTGCAGTGCTGGAGTTGCGGTGCGCAGTGGAGGCCACCAACTGCATGGCCTTCGACGGCGTTCAGTTTAGGGACACGTACTTGAAGGTAGGGTCCACTCTCTGCAACGTTGATTCCTAGCAGCATTTGAACTCTGGTTGTTGCAGTGGGTGGTTGAAGTCCCTGCTGGCCTGGTCCAAGACTGTTTGTACCACGTTGCTTCACGCAGTTGCACACACGTGACCGCCTCTGCTGTTGTGTGCAGATTCAGAGACCTCGTGACTACCGTGTTGACGCAGCCATCTTGTTAGGGCCCTGCCAACCAGATCCAGCCGTGATAGCAGCATTTGCGCACTCACAGCAACAGCAGCATAGGAATGTTGCAGTCCCATTCATAGATCAGGGTCAGTATAGCAACATCATGGCAGCTTCAGGGCCAGCGTCATGGCAGCATGTTCTTGCTGGCGACACACACTCCGGCAGCCACACTAGCAGCATGATGCGTGTGCATGATTCAGTACCCCCAGCAGCAGGAAGCGCAGGCAGCAATACAGCAGCTCAGGATCTAGCACCTGCTGCTGATCAAAGCAAACAGGATGAAGTGTTTATTGGAGGCCTGCCTAGTCACTGGAAAGCGCAACAGGTGCACTTGATGATCAGATGATTGTAGCTGCTGTTAGTTGCTGCATGTACAGCCTATGTGTGCAAGTCTGTTGCTGCAATATGTATAAGGGACCTGATCTTGCTTGTGATCCAGATGTGGTTTGGGGGTCGTGAAAACAGGGTGAATCTGATGTAGATACAGATGGACAACGGGTGTATGCCGCTCTGCAGGTCAAGAATCTGCTAGCACCATATGGCCGTCTGAAGAGTCTGAGTGTTGCAATGGATGCTGCTACTGGCAAAAACAAGGTGAAGACAGCAATGGCAATATACCCTTGTGTAAATATAGCACAGCAGCACCTGCCGTTGACATATCAAACAGAATATGCTGAGTATCTGCCGCAGCATTGATGCTTCTATTTTTCTTGTAGCAGCACTACAGAGCCCTCGTCTCTCCCTTCAGTGCATGTCCATGTATGCTTTTGCAGGGGTACGCCTTTGTCGTTTTTGCTGATCCTCTAGTTGTACCTGATGCAATTGAACAGCTGGATTGCAAGGTGGTGGAGGGCAAGATATTGGTGAGTACAAGCTCGCGGCACATAGCTGTTCACAGTCTTGTTGGCCCATCCTTGTGCTAGGCCAGGCTCGCTGCCAAATGATATGCAAGCCGGCAACTTGCGCACACATTCTTGCAGCACAAGCTGCACATGCATGCATAAGCATCTGCATTCGGCATTAGCCACTCTGCCCAGGGACTGTTTATGTTGAGGACACAACAGGTAGGGTCAACTACTGTGCAGAATCACTCACTCATGACTCAGCTAGTTTGTTGCTGTTAACTTGCGCAACCACTAAATCCCTTGCAGGCAGTGCAGAGGGCTACAGAAGGCAAAGCTGCAGGTGCTGCCAGCTTTGGTAAGGACATCAGCAGTCTTATGATGGGTCCAATGAATAATAGCCATAGAATGCCTGGAGGTCAGCCATCAAAGCAGCATCAGCAGCACAGTCTGCAGCAGCAACACCTGCACCACCAGCGTGTTAGCAGCGGCAGCAGCAGTGGAAGCAGCAGCGCAGGAGGGTTTCTACCCATGGCAGCAGCAGACAATGGACCAAATGCAGCTTACGCCCATACTGGTGTGGCCATAAGCAATGGTGCGTCCATGCTGCAGAGTCAGCAGCGTCAGCATGCAGCACCCGCGGCATATCCTCACCAGCAGCAGCACAACACAGTGCGTCCAGCCACAGCAGGTTCTGCTAATAATGGAGCTGCTCTGGGCCAGCGCCTGCTAGCAGCAGTGACAGCTGGTGCTGCAGGCTCTGCGAATGTCTCAAAGCAGTATGATGTGAATGAGTTGTATATTGGTGATCTGCCGCTGAGCTGGGATGAAGATGCGGTGAGGCGTCTGCTGGGGAGGTACGGCAAGATCAAGTACTTCACACTCAGGAGTGGACGCGACAAGGTAAGTTCATAGTTCTTCGAATAAGCTTTGTGTATCCTTGCAGCATAAGACAGGCTAACTATATAGTCTTCTTGATGGCCCTGATTTGTATGATAGGGTTTGCAGCCCTTGTTTGGGTGGTTTGCTGCTGTCATGGGTATCAATGCTGCTAACGTTGCGTCATGTTCACTATGTGCTTTGCAGAACTTTGCATTCTGCAAGTTCAAGGACTCCAGTGTTGTAGATGCCGCTATCAAAGGACTGCATGGGAAGATCGTTGATGGCTACTTCCTGAACGTCAGGAGAGCTATAGAGGGCAAGCAGCAGCAGCAACAGCAGCAGCATTTCCAAGGAAGGTATGGGCCACCAGATGCAGGCAGGGGTCCTGCACAGAGCAAGGTTGGCCAGATACAGCAGCAGCAGCAGTCCAAGATTCCCCAGTCATCGAGCCTGAATATGGGAGCTAAGATAGCAGGGATGGACAACAGTAGGCCCTCTGAGCAGCAGAAGGATGCATGTGGTGTGCCAGAAGCAGCTGAGGCTTCTGGAATGGAAGCAGCGGCTGCAGCAGTAGATGTTGGCGTTGCTGCAGCTGTTGTTGAAGGACAGCAGCAGCGTACTGGCAGCTCAACAGCATCAACCGCACCATCACCACCCACGACACCCACAGCAGCAGCGCTGCAGGAGCAGTCTACGGACGAAGCAGCGCAGCAGTTGCTTGAGCAAAAGGAGCAGCTTCAGCCTCAGCTTGAGAACCCACTACCGGCAGCACAGCAGCCTCAACAGCTGCAGCAGCAACTGCAGCCGTCTCTGTTTCTCAACAGCAGTGGACCCGCCAGTTGGGGAGCTCCTGGGCTGTTTACAGCTGCGTATAATCAGCAGCAGCCGCAACAGCAGTCACAGCAGCAGCAGCACGAGAGCTCCTTGCTGCAAACCTGGGACATGCTCTCTCCTTGGTCTCTGTTCTCTGGCAGTACCCAGAAGGTTCAGTGGTAATGATATTGTGATGTCGTATCTGTTGTTGGTTCATTAGAAGTTGTCCTATCTGGACTCTTTCACAGGTCACTGCTACCTTATAACCTTACCGTTGATGAATGAGTTACAAGTTGCAACTGCAAGTTGTATGCAGGGTGTTGTGGTCTTCTTTTGGGCTCAGTGCTTTCCTTTACTTCAGGTTGTTGTATACTGCTGGCATTCTTCTTTGCTATCACACCTGTTACAGAGGGACACATTTGAGGCAGTCTAGTCTGCCAAAGCATCTGAGAGCAAAGTAAGAGGGGTCTGATGATGCACTACAAGAGAGGCATTCATGGCATTTTCGCCCTAACATAAGGCAATCACAGCCGCTAAGAATAAGCAAGGCTTGTGTGTTTTGTCTTTCAATTCTCTTGTCTGGCAGCATAGTTGTGGCAAGTTGTTAAGAGTTCGGTTGCGACCTGTGCTAGCTAAAGGCAGGCATGGGTGTTTGTCCGGCTTCCTGTGTGGTTTCCCGTGTGGTTCCGCAACAATTGTGCCAGCATGGCTCGCTGCTGCTGTCAGGCATTACAGTAAGTTGCGATCAGCAGCTGCAGAGCTCGTCTTGGTTTCCCGTGTGGTTCTCTAACAATTGTGCCAGCATGGCTCGCTGCTGCTGTCAGGCATTACAGTAAGTTGCGGTCAGCAGCTGCAGAGCTCGTCTTGGTGTTTGTTTGTAGCAAATGCGCACCTGAGGCATTTGGTGGTACGTTTGGTCGTGCAAGTGCGAACTGCTGCACAGCTCACACCAACTGTGGTTGCAGTTGGTTGTCTAGCAAGTGTGGTTGCAGCTCATATGAAAGTGCGGTGCTGGTGTTGGTGGTTGGTGTGTTGTGTGCTAGTGATGCCATGTTGTCCCTTGCATTCATACTTCTTATGGCAGATGGCTGCATAAATCATGGTTTCTTGCACTTCCGACAAGAGGTGAAAACTGATCTGCGACATTGGATGAAGAGTCGTCCATGTTGTTTGAACTGCTGTTGCTCGGGCCATGTAGGTCTGGGTTCACAATAGTTTTGCGGGGTCGGCAGGATTTGAATTAGAATTACTGTGCTGCAGGCTGTCATTGCCAACAGAGTGGGTGATGTGTTGGCACATCAGGTGCAGTCGTCGTGTCAAAGTGTGGGGTTGCTTCTGTGTGGTCTCTTCTTGCGGATACATGGCAGCTGTAGTGATGCAAGAAGTGGTGCAGGTGTCGTGCTGACACCATTCCGTCTTTTGTGGTTTATGTTGAATGCCAACATCATGTTCTGTTGTTGTGATGTGCTTTGGTTCTTGAAGCTGGGGACGTACTAAGCTGAGCCTAGTAAGTCTGGTGGTAAGCACTGCTGGAAGTGGTCCAACTATTGGTGCACTTTGTGAGGAGGAGGGATTCTTTGGCTTGTGCAGTGACATGCACGCAATCACAAGAATAAGCTGATGACATTAGGGTGTGTTATTGGTTGGTCGGTGACATCGGTTGGCTAGTCTGCCAGACGGTTGACGCTGCCAATCATTATGTGCATTGCGATGTTGATCTCTAACAGCTTCCATACCTTTTTTGCCGGCTTACTGCGAGCAAGACTGCTGTTTATGTCGTTTTGTTGCTTTGCTATGGTTCTGGCGGGCAATTGGAGTGACACAGAGTGCAGTTTGTCAGAACATGCATGTTTTTGCTCTTCACTTCTGGAGCTATCTTGACGTCCCACCAGTGATTTCTATCCAGCAGTGACAGATGTTGTGTTGTTTCGCTTTGGCTTGTGGCGTCTATGATGTCATGCTGTGTGTGTGAAGCACCAAAGCGTCGTAAGAGTGCAAATGCTGGGGCGTGGCCTGCAGTTGAAGTTGCTGCCCACCTCTTGATGAACGTGTTAGAGGTAAATATGTAGAGTAGTCCTCTGTATTAGGAGTGAAATAAGAGCACTTGATGTATTGGTACCTGTCACAGTGTGCGCGGGTTCGCGCGTGATCCGTACGCCTGCATAGAAGTCAGATACACGCCCTGAACGGGCTCGCGGCAATCTAATCTTTTGTGTTCATAGTCCTTTTGACTTGTCAACTACTTTACACAGCTCTCACAGACACTGTTTGCCGCGATCAAGTCCAGGTGGTCTATCAGCCTTGTCCCACCAAAAACGCTCCTCCTTAGCTGCGTTTATTGCTAAGCAGAAGTTTACGGCTGCTTCGCACATCTGCGTGCTTGCGGGCATTTTTGTTTGGGGCAGCTAAGGACATCATGGCCAAAAGACAGAAGTTACCGCACTCGTGCGCATTCAAAGCAACAAACACGGAAGGCTCTAAATATGACGAAGGATCTGTCTTCGCCAGGGATGCAACAGGCAAAGCAGGCCACCTTGCTCAGCAAGACCAGGATTGTGAGCGGCGAAAGTTCAAGCCGGTAGGAGGCTTGTTTGAGAAGGTTTTGATGGGACAGATGACACTACAGGACGCTATGGCTAGAGGGTTATGTATGACAGCTGAGCAGCAGGGGCTGTACCAGCAAGTGAGGGCTCCAACAGGACTATTCTGATAATGGCAGCACAGGACATCCCTTGTGTCCATCAGGACAAACTGGAACCTATGGCAGTACCCATGCAAAGTTAGCTTTTTGGATGAAGAAATACGGGTCGTGCGGCATCCTCAGCATGCTGCAGAGTCAGCCTCTGGGCACTAAGCATGCAGCTGCCAGCTCTGCTGGTGACTGCTATACCAATCAGCTACCAGCAAGGTATCAGAGGACAACTGCGTGCACAACCCAGCAAGGCTATTGATGGAAGAATTGCAAACCACACCAATCCACTACACTGTGCTTTACTCTTTCCAACCCCCTGCCCGCCCAGCAGGTACCTAGTGGTGCGCTGCAAGATGCACATCAGGTTGCAGTGTTTTTGGGGGCCAGCCACTGTGGTGCCAAGTGACAAAATCAAGTGGGTATCTTGACGCTTGAACTCCACAAGCACTGGGTACTTGGACGCTTAATTTTCACACGCAGTTTTTAAACATGCATATGTGTTCAATGCAGCATCTGGGATAGTAAGCAGCAACAGTGATCATCATAATGATTTGAGATGCTTTTGATGCACCTCCCTGCCAGATGTATACAAGATAATCAAGGTTTGACTTGACTAAACCTGAGTCATGATTCTGGGTAATGTTTTCAATTCATTTGCGCATGTGGTTGGTTATGGGCATGCAGCGGGATGCATCGGCAGGGCCAGTGCAAAGGCCATGCCATTTGGAGCCCCTGAGGGTCATGTCATGCCAAAATGGTCATACTATAGCGTAGGAATCAGTGAGGTAGTGTGTGTGTTGTGCCACAAGAGGTAATATCTGCTCTGGTTGTGTGTGTCATGTCATGTCTGTGACAGCTGACAGACAAGGCCGCTTGTTCATTGGCAGCACAGTTGTAGGCGCTATGATGTCCTGTAAGGACATGCCGGGCTGTTTCCAACCAGGGCTGTTCGAAGGCGACCAAAGCAATTTGGCTTATTCCTGTGAAAACAGGGCATTGTGCCACAATTGGCAACCTGGCACGGTGGGAGACTCACGGTTGGCGTATTCTACAGGAGATTCTATGCATGAAATGCAGGCAAACAATCAACTACATCGAACAACTGTTCATTTGGCAGCATGAGACAATAGCAGTGGTGGTACATTGGGGTCAGGCAGCACCTTCACCAATGGTGACCAGTGGTCATAGCATCGTTCAAGGCTGTGCTACTGAGTGTGATGCGCACGCATGGCCCCATGGCGAAACTGTCCTATGTCAATTATTTACCAGGCTCATTGTCACAAAGGGAACTGATAACATGATCGGGACTCCTGGTGTTTCATGTGACCTGTTGTAGTTCACAGACGCCGTGGCATCGTCGATTTAATCTGCATGTGCTCTAGTTTGAGTCTTGTGAAACATCCAGAATACAGAGTTGAACAAGTCACCATAGCATGGGACCCAAGAAAGCGCAGTCCCGTCACCAGGCACAACGTGGCATACTGGGTGCCTGTAGATACAATAGTGACGATGACAGCGACTTCTTACCTGGTGGGAGCAGTTACAAGGAGCCACAGCACGGAAGACGCAAGGCAGGCAGTCGACAAAGCACAGGCCGTTGACAACAGTGATGTCCACCCATAACATCCGTATTATACACCATCTGCAGGTCTCAAGGCGAACAAAGGCAACTTCAAAGAAGTCAGTAGACAGTTCAACAGGCCCAGACAGCCATGATGTTTCTCGGAGTCCGCAACCCGCTTTTCCAGCAAGCTGTCCTGCAGCTGCAGTACAGGCTGACTCTGATTCAGAGGCAAACAGCAACGAGACACTTGCTGACAGGTACGTTGGACAGCAAAGCATAACCCAGAAACGGCAATTAGCTTGTGCTTTCAGGATTCTGCACTTGTGATTCCTGCAGCCATGCCATGATGGGGTCCGCCGGAGCTGCTGATCTCAAGTACGAAGCAGTGCTGCATTCTGCTGCAGCCGCCCTGTGTGTCTTGCATAACAGAAGTTCCAGCAGCAGTACAAGAATCCGCAGTAGTCTCAAAGATGTAGCAGATGTTCGCCGCAAACCCCAAGACTAACTGAAGCTTCTGCTGTCATCCTTGCAGGAGACAGCGTCTTGCAGACCAGCAGCTCAGCACTCCAGTTGTCAGGAACAAAAGCGCAGGGCAACATCGTAAGCAGGCGACTACCACAGGGGGCTATGCACCAGGAGTACAGTCCTCAAGATGGGGTGAATTGCCTACCAACGTCCTTGCCAAGGTGTGCATCCGTACGTCACTGCAGTGCCATTTGTCTTCCTACTCTCATGCCTGATCTTACAACACTCTGCAAAGCAAAAGTTGGTTGCTTGGAGGCTCTGGTGGACCTTAGGTCATGCTAGCATGACTAGTTGAGGCCTGAAACCATGCTGCCAGGCTTAAGGACCAAATCGTTATGCAGTCTGACGCATCCTTGCTTGACAGTCAGACCACTAGTGAAAAATCTATACAACATGCACTTTCAGAATACATGCATTCCATGTCTACGGAGGTGCCTCTACATTCAAGGCTATCTGTCAATGAGGCAAACTTAGACCCGGGGCCTGTCAGATGGCCACTTGAGTCATAATGCTAGCATGACTTGAGCAGTGCCTTGAAAACTACGACCTCAAACCCTATCCATGCGGCCTCATGACAAGGCAGGCGCGGGTTTAATCACTACTTCTTGGGGCACCGCCTCCGAATATGCAGTACAATCATCAAGCAGTTCAGAGCTGTACTCGTATGCCATATGACCCTAAAGCCAATTATCACCGCCATGGGATGTGTGTTGTCCTGCAGATCTTTGCGGCACTATGTAGCTCAGGGGCCCTGCCTATGGCCCCCCGCCTCTCCTGCGTATGCAAGTCCTGGGCATCAGCAGTAGCAGAAACACCCGAGCTTTATAGAGTTCTGGACACTCAATACCTCTCAGTTGCAAACACAGTTGCAGGAACTTCATCATCACCAAGTGGCAAAGCCAGACGAGCTCCTGCAGGTTCCAAGCACAAGCAGGAGGCTACTAGCAGCAGCAGCAACCGCAGCAATAGCAACCGCAGCAGTAGCAACCGCGGCAGTGGCGTTGATTGCATCGGAGGAGTTGACAAGCATGCAGTTGTAGATACAAGAGTAAGGCAGTGGGTTGCCACAGGTTGTCTCAATGAGTTGCAGGATCTGCGGGTTAACTGTGCAGGCAGCAGCCACCTGAGCTTGGAAGATCCTCAGTTTTTCGCTGATGAGGAAGCTGCTGCAGCGGGCAATGCAGGTAGGGGGTCACTGTGTTGGCATCTTGCTTCAAATAAACACAACAGCCCTTGGTCATGTGCAGTTGCATCATCAATTGTATGTAAGGCAACACCATGCTAGTGGTGGTCGCTACAGCTAGCCCTATGGTGTGTGAGCAGCAGTGCCTGCCTCAATTTTCAATTCTCAT
>LWCB01000776.1:0-20427 GCA_001630525.1 Coelastrella sp. M60 | reverse complement strand
GTCAGCATCTGACTGGCAAGCTTGACCACCTGGCAGAAAAAGCAGACAGCAACAGAAGCAGCAGCAGCAAAGCAAGTTTTGAACTATTAGTAGCAGAGAAAATGCAGAGTGCTTACAGGGATTACAGCACACACTGTGACATATACGAAACATGGGATGCAAGCCTTGGGCTATGCTAGCTGGGCAGCTGGAAGCTTGTGCAGACAGTGAACAGCAGCTGCTGCAATACATGCTTGCCTGCCCTCACCTCCATGATCCTGTCTCTACTCATGGTGAGCATCACAGGGAACCTGAGCAGCAGGGGAGCAACCTGCTGACTGCCAAATAACTCACAGAACAGATCAACCTTGGTCTGATTTGCAGGTGAAGGCAGCACAACAACAACAGCGGCAGCAGCGCGGGGTTCAGAAGAGGTAGTGTCATTAACATAATTTGACAGTTGTCTTGTCGATGCTGGTTGAGGTAATAGAACTTGAGACTGCAGCCTGCAAGGTGGCAGAGATCCGACCATTTGTTGCTATGCATGAAGCTCATCTTGAATAGACATGATGACATACAGAAGCATCTGTCTTGTTGCTGTTGTGAAGTGCTGAACCCAACCTACCTTAGTGACTGCTGCTGTTCTGGCTGCCAGCTGAGGACACCTATCCAGCAGCTCAGCAGCCTGGGCAGGCAACATTAGACCAGGACTGAACAGAGCCAGCAACTGAGCCACTGCTGTTGAAAGGGTGGCCTCAGCATTGTTGAGAAGGCGAGGACACTTGCGCAGCCACTGAACCATGGAGGGACGACGGTAAGGAGCAATAACAGCTGCGATGAAGACGTTCAGCACAAGAAGCAGCAGCAGTGCAGCATGAGCAGTGTCAGTCATCCAATAATTCAACCAACACCAGACAGCAGGTATTACACAAGCAAGCCAGCATCAGGCAACCCAATGTATCCTGCCAATATGTCTTACAACAGCACATCACCTTTGAACCTTTGTACTCTGTGTCTGACAACGTCTACTTCAGGAGCCTTCTTCTCCTTGTACAACCAGGTCATCACAGCAGCAGCAGTCTGAGGGTCAAGGTCCTCCTGCAGACACACACAACAGAACAGGACAGGCAATACTGACACGTGTCAGGGAAAGAAACCGGAGAAACCCATTGACAAGGCATGTGTTGTCATGTACATCATGAGCGGTACAGGTTGATGCATGCTATGCTTCGGCTGTATAGTGCAGCAGATCAAGGTGGTGGTGTTCCAGATCAGACAACAGGCACCACTGCTTGATGCCAGCAGTAGTTAAACAGCTGCAGACTGCACCCTAGATGCAATGTTGCAATGTATTCTCCTCCATAAAATGCATTGCCTGCTGCATGAAGCCTCAGCACGCTGCTGGGCATCATGAGTTAATGAGCCACCCACCAGCAACACCTCCACTCATCTCACCTCCAACATCATCTTCTCGATTGCTGCTGCCTCTTTGGAACCCTTCTCCAGCGGCTGAGGTGGCGCCATATGTTGATGCCAGGGGCTCCACACAACATCAGACTTGTAACAAGAGATCAGAGCATCACCCTCAGCATCACCAACAGCGGCAGCAGCAGCAGCAACAGCAGGATTCACATGACGAGGGGGTTTCTTGCGCTTCTTTCTGCTGCTGGTGGGTTGCTTGACAGCTTCTGAACTGGGCATGTCTGCATCTGCGGCTACTGCTGCATTTGGTTGCTTGCTGTTGTCTTGTGCAGGTTGAGCAGGGAGGTCTGCTGCTACCGTACTCGTGCCCTGCTGCTGTTGTATGATCTGCCGGCCTGCAGCCGTCATAGCAATAGCGGTCGCTGCTGCTGCCATCAGATCATCTGGGAGTTCATCCCCCTCTGCTGCTGCTTGTGCCAGTTGTTTGTACTTCCGGGCCTTGCGCCAGCTCAGCTCTGGTGCATAACTGGCAGCTACAAGATGACCTTGATGCTGATGTGCAGGAACTGATTCTACTGCTGTGCCTTCACCATGCTGCTGGCCTTCATCCTCTTGAACTGCTTCTGCTGCAGTATCACCTTGCCAATGTGCACTGAGCTCTGAGCGAGACTTCTTTGTCCCCCTACTGCTGCTATCACTGCTGCTACGCTTGCTGGATTGCCTTGCCTCTGGTGGCAGGTAAAAGACCTGCAGGTGTTCATTGAATCTCACTCTCCTCTGGCCCACTGCTGCTGACATGTAGGGAGCAGGGGACTGTCTGCTGCTGCACTGAGTCTGCCGAGGCTGCTGCTCAGTGGTATCCATTTCAACACCTATACAAAAAGCATCCCAAGGTCCTGATTACAAGTGGCCACCACTGTGCACGAATAGGTATAACTAGTCACCCAACACAGCAAGCGCAAACTGCAGAACGGGACTATACACACTGCAAGCCGCATAGAGAGCACTGCTTGACAGCTGAGAGAGGATGTTCCGTCATTCACCATCTCGCAAAACACAAGACTTGCGCTGTGAACGACAACACTCAAGCTGCATCAGCTGTCATTACTGTCTTACCTTGTGCCAGAGCAGGACTACTGCTACGACTCCTCAAGCTATTATGTGATGGCTTCAAAGCGGGAGACCAACACCTGATGCTGCTGAATGCACTTTGAAGGGCAGCAGCAGCGACAGCAGGCGCTGGACTGGGGCTTCTGCTGGCCCGTTGCACTACTGCATTTGCTTGCTGCTGAGGTTGTGTGTCGGCTGCACCTGCAACAGTGACAGCTGATGGTGGTATTGGAGGAGATGGAGACCTGCTAGTGCGATCAGGCGCTCTCGACTGCTGCTGCTGCCCGTGCTCTGGTAACAGACCAGGGGATACGGCTCTAGCTTGTGCTGCAAGCTGTGCTAGCTCAGCCAAAGTTGGCTGCTGCTGCTCCTGTAATGGTGGTGCTGCAGACTGGTAGCGGGCATTGGCACTGGAGTTGGCACAAGCAGCTATCGAGGCCTGTACCAAATCAAGCGGCTGAATTGGCATACTGCAATGACTATGGCCAGCAACTCCTGGTGGTGCTGGTCTCAGGGCACTGCTTTGCACAAAGGGTTTCAGCACCCTGCTGTCACCCTTGGGAAGACTTGAGTTGCTCAACCCTACACTCAATGCTTGACCAGCAGTCCCAAGCCGTTTGCTGGTTGTGCTGCCACAGCCCCCAAGGCTAATACTACCGCTGCTGACCAACATGCCCCCTCTGCTGCTGCCTGCGCTGTTCAGGCTGCCTAGTCGACCAGATCTACTGATGCCGCCCAGACGCCCACTGCTGCTGCTGACACCACTGTTGCCTGATGCTTTGAGGCCACCTAGCCGATGAGTACTTTTGCCAGCAACAGCAGCACGTCGTTGCTCAAGTGGCTGCTGTGCAGTCTTGCCTGCTGCAGAAGAGCGTGAAAAGACTCCACTTGTTGCGCCTGGCACCCCTTGCACGGCTGCTGCTGTGCCTAGTGCTTGGATGGCTGCTGAAGTTTCAGTTGCCTCTGGTGCCTCAGCAACATCCTGCATCTCTATCTCAACATTCAAAAGCTGCTGTGCACGGTTGTGCGCTGCGTATTGCTGATGGTCACCTTGTTGCTCCCTGCAGTCCACCGGCTGCAGTGTCTGGGGTGGCTGCATGCAACCAGCTTGCTGTGACTGCGTTGCAGCTTCATGAGTCGCACTGCATGGTGCCAGTTCTGGCAGAATTGCAAGACTAGCAGTTGTGCTGGCAGAGACAGTGATGTGCTCTTGCTTCTGATGCTCCTGAAGAACTGCTAGCTGCTGCTGCTGCTGCTGTATGCTTATTGCATCGTCAGTGCTTGGGGCATATAGTTGGTCACATCTGCGATTGATCAGCTGATCACATGCTGGACTAGCAGATGGCTGTGGATTGTGGGTAAGCTGCTGTGAGGCTTGAGGACAGTACAGCACCTGCAAGAAATTGGCACATCGAATGCTTACCACATATTGAGCTTGTGCACTGTTATCGCCTACTGCTGGTTACTGATTATTGTTACCCTGTGCAGAGCACAACACAGCATCCTGCATAGCTTAACGTGGTGTGTTGGGCTGCTGTCCAGGTTGGTCCTGTCAAGCTTTCCAAGACATGGTGGGTGCCTTGCGTGTACATGCATTCTTATTTTGGCAGCCACTACTCACCGGATGGGCAGGTAAGACTGGTGGGTCCATGTTTGACGTTGTGCAAGGGGACCTTCCTGCTGCAGACTCTGACATGGTCTGCGCTGTGGCTGACATGCAGCTTGCCTCTTGCGGCATAGCGCAAACGCTCATAGTGTATACATCCAGACAATGTTAGAGAATCAGCCGCCACGCCGAGGGACGGCCTGAAACTGGAGACGTGCGTGTTGAAGCACCCCAAAAATCGAAGAACAGAGCCACAAGGATGTGCTGCTAGATGCCTGCAAGGCTGAAATCCTTATCCATATTATAAATAATTCCTTTAAAGGCTTTATCACCGCACCAACAGTACTGGCGCTCTAGACAAAATAGCACACGGACAACACGCACACTACAAGGCCAAATTCGTCTCTGACCGCTCAAACTATGAGTAAGAGGCAATCCAACAAAATTGGTATCGACACATGCGATGAAGCACCTTACATGCCGTCTAATCCTGCTGACTGTACGTTAAACGTCCTGCGAGCACTATTGAAACACCTGTAGACGCCTTGAAGGTACTCCGTTGCTGGATCGACCTTACAGGACGATATTTGTGCTGCATCCGCAACCGTTGCTCGACGGCTGCGTTCAAACTGGTGCCTGGTTACTTGTCATCGCACTTGGGGGATTATTTCAAGCTGGAACGTTTAGAAGGAGATTATACCTCTGTTTTTGACCATTTGCTGTGTGCTGAGCCGTTGTAATGCACCGCATTCAACATTGAACACTCCATGTAGCATCATCAGTCTGCGTTGAGTGATCCTTTTGCAACTGGCACTTCACTTGGACAGTCACATGCCAGAATTTTTGCATCGAAGTATTGACATTGCATGACAATGATGCTGTCCCAGCAGGCTGCACGGACGTGTTGTCCCAGGCAGCCAGCAGTACCTGGGTTGCGCACTGACCTAAGCGTTACAAGCCCGCGTCCACCACCACTGACTGCACGACATACCAAGTTTGTGCAACCTGACAGGTTGATGGCATGCCAAAGCGTGGACAAAAGGCAGCCGATTAGAAGCAGCACAAGCAGTGTTGTACAGTTCCTGCAAGGAGTTGAACTTGTTTCCTTATCTGTTGCAGCAGCCTACCAAGCAGCCGTTCTGATTAGATTGGCTCTGCAGCTGATGCCCGCGCAACAGCAAGGTTCCAGCAGGCTGTTGGGGTTAGGCATACAGCATGCAGCAGAAGCGCAACAGCAGCACCAAACACATCAACAACAGACACCTGCCCAAACCCACATATTGCAGCTAGACGATGTACGTCAGCAGCATACAGCAGCAGCTTCATTGCCAGGTCTGCAGAGTGTTGCGCTCTTGCTTGCGCTGATCTGTGGTGTGGCAATCAGATACCTGCAGCCACCCAGGTGAGTTGAGTCTTGCTTTTGATACTTGTCTCCAGCACAGTTTGCATTGTGTCAATAGCTGCTGACCATGTTGACTAGGCAGCCCGTCTGGCTCCAGAAACCAGTAGATCATTGCTGTCTTGTAAAAGAGAGTCCAGTATGCTTGCACCTTGCGTAATGATGAGGCGTGTAGCATGCCATGACGAATGTTGCTGCGCTAAAGTTGCACACTTCTCCGCTGTATCATGAAAAGCCCCACTCGCAAACAACATGTTGCCTCAGGCCTGTTATACAGTAGGCAACCTGCTGTCCTTCATACCTGCTGTCCTTCTGGCTATTATTGTGCTGCGCCAGATTCCCCACAAAAGCTCTGTCAGCCGATGCAGCAGCTCGATTACTTGCGGTGGAGTTCCTGGCACATCAACAAGCAGCACAGATAACAGACATGACGAGGCAGCTGGATAAGCTGCAAACACGAGTGAGTGGAATAGGAAATGAAGAGCTTGGTCTGCTTTGCATCCACAGGAGGGGTGGACATGTAGAGATTTGCGGTCTTGTGTGAACTGCTAGTACAGCAGCAGTAGCGCTCAGATTGGCTGTTATGCTGTGTTCTGTTGTGCCTTTCTGCATTCACCAGGTGAGGTTATCAACAAGGGATGTGAAGGTTCCTCTGAGACAAGCTCAGGGTGGTGCTGCCCAGGCTGCAGCAGCGCTCACAAAGCTGTCAGAGCAGCAGCTGCACCTCCAGAAGCAGTTAGATGGAAGTCAGGAGTTGATTGCAGCTTTGCAGGGGTTGGCTGCAAAGCAGTTTCAGGTGCGCCAAGGGCTTGCTGAAGCTCAAAACTGCGCAACTCTGTGCTGTGCGGAAGCTCTTACTGCAAGCAGCAGCTGCGTCATGCCATGCCTTGCCAGCATTCATAAGAAAAACCTGAGATGTGAGGATTGCTAATCTGAAATATGGGGAGGATGCATGAGAGCAGCTTGTGCATTGAGCACTGTACAGTAGTGGTAACTCCCACAAGGGACTGAAACATACCCTGGCGGCACTGTGCAGCACAGAGAGCACTTGTAAGGTTCAACATTTGTTGTGCCTTGGTGTTGTAGGTTTCAGCTGAAGCACTCCAACAACTCAAAGCAGGTCAAGCACAGCTAAGCAACAGTCTAAGCACCACTGTAGCAGATGTGCGGAAGCAGCACCAGGCACTGCAGCAGCAATTGCAGCTTCAGCAGCAGCAAATGGCAAGGATAGAAGGTCAGCATAGGCAAAATCAGCATTCGTCACAATGGCAGCATGAGGAGTTTCCTGGCAGAGTCAGCAGCAACAGCAGCAACGGAATAGAAAATGGTGTGATTCCTGATCCCTGGTTTGACCAAGGTCAAACAGCTCATCACAACGGTGTTGCAAGAAGTCTTCATTGAGTGATTATCTAGTGCAACAGAGACCCGAGCACCAAGCAACAGCACTCTGAAGTACATAGTCGGTTTTGGCTAGTAGCGCACAGCCCAGGTCGTAAACTTTACAGGGCCTGCCACGGTGGCTTGAGTCATACTGACACCATGGCCCATGAGCCTAGTAGGCTATCATATCTTGGTGCTACATGCAATGTCCCTTGAGGTTGAGGACATAGTACGTCTGGAAAGAGCTTTGAACATCTCACATACAGATCTGTCTAGACTTACGGCTGATGGTGCCATCCAGTCAACACTCACCGGGTGTGGAGTTGCAAAGCATCTATTGACAGCACTGCCAGTAGTAAAGTTTACTGCCGGTTGTGCCTGTACAGCCATAGTATGTACACCCAACACAGCGGTAAACGCTATGAGCCCAATCAAGCTCACCAGAGGTGCCACAAATGTTTGGGACAACTGTATGCCAGAGTTTCACTGAGCTTGAGTCGCTTGAATGACTGCAATAGAACCGTTAAACCAGTGGCTAGCCGCTATATACTAGTGTAGCACTACGAGTGACAAAGGCCAGATGCAAGCATCCAAAAAGTCTGGGTCACATACCACATATCACTGATACCACATGATGTGGTACATCAACATGTGCTCCACAGCACTTGCTCTATCAGTGTTCAACGATGGCTCTACAGTGCTCATGTTCAACAGTGCACAGCAGGTAATCATCACCAGCTTCAAAGTCTGTTATGTCAGCCTGACATAACAGAGACACTCTCAGCGGCTGCATATAACCAGCCAACATGGGCTGGCAAAAAGCTTTGCCCACAAGCACAAGGGCCAAGAATCTACTGCTGTGTGACAATGATAAATTACACAGCCCCAGACATTTTCAACACAGCAGCACCTACATCTCCTGAGCCAAGGTGAGAAGGTTGAGTGCAATGTATTTACCCGCTAAGGCAGCACACAATGAGTGCACTTCTGTGGTACACCAAACACATCAGCAGGAAAACATTGTAGCAGGATTACTCATGTCCATCATACTAGCCGTAAGTTGAGCAGATGCATGCAATATGAGCAGATGCATATGATTTACTCCAACATACCTTCAACCACAATGCCTGATGCTCAGCACCAAGAACTGTTGAGAGTCAGAAACCCTTTTTCCTTTTCCTGCCTGTGTACTTTGTATCCACAGGTATACTGGTGTAACCCTTCTTTCGCATCTGAGACTTCTTCTTGAGTATCCAACTCTTCGTCTTCAGTTGTGCATCGCTGCCATGCTGTTTACGCTTGCCGTGCTTCTTCCGTTGTCGACCCTCAACCTTGACCTCACCCATCTCAACTTCCATGTCATCAGAATCTGACTCCTCTCCCGTCTTGGCCTGAGGTAGCCAAAGGGCGCATGCAGCACACGGCGGCACGATGCAAGTGAGTGACCCAAAAAGTCAACATATACAATTTGTCATCCTCTGGTTGCAGATGAGCCGCTCACTACCTGCCAGAGAGGAATGACTGTGATATCAGTTGTGACTGGTTTGTCTCAAACAGACTTATGTAGTCTACATGCTGGCAGGAGACTACCTGTCATGCAACACTACTACTGCCACTTTCAGCTTGTACAGGATGTTTGCGGGGCTGGTTGGAGCAGGACCACAGGTTAGGTCCAGGTAGCATACCTACAGTGCCTAACTTGCAGGCCTTGGTTGGCTCACCTTACACTGGATGCAACACATGCTCAGAATGACATGTTACATCCTAGACCTTAACACACACATACAGTCCTGGTGCCTAGTCTCTCACAAGTCTAGGCACCTCTCTCACCTGGGGCACATATGTGCTGGGACCAACCATCAACACCAGGAAAAACTTCTTCGCTCTTGTACTGTGAGGATAATCAACCACCAAACCTCCTGAGAACCCAACCTGCAAGAACACAAGTAACAGACGACAGGTTACATCAGCATATGCGACAAACCGCCATACATGCTGAAAAGCTGGTGCGACTGCCAGATGCATAGTTCTGCAAGGGTGATATGACGAAAGGTTTCCTTCAGGCGAATTTTAGACAAGCGATCATATGCATGACTGAGCACCCATGTCATACAGTATGCTGCATGTAGCTGCAGATGAGTCGATCAGATACAAATCATCGCACCTTCATAGCTGCAGCTACCATCATCTCAGCTTGTGCTGCATTTTCTGGGTACACCTGCAGTACTGCACGAGCTCCTCTAGCAAGACACCTGCAAGCACATCAAGAACACAACATCAGCGCAGCTTCACAACCCCGGCCAATCACCCAATGGACGCATTGCAGTGGGCTGTCTACAATAACACCATGCACTTGACTGACAGCCATTTGGTTTGCGATCAACTGGCTGCTTGAATAGGATCCAGGCTACCATTGCGCACTTCAAAGATGTGCTGTCCCTCATAGAAGACTGCAACAGCAGACAGCAAAGTACTGTGTGCCACAGCGTCATGGTGAGATGCAGTGTCACTGACACTCATGCCCTACCTGTACAAAGACTCAAAGAACGCCTTGAGCCGCTTGCGAGGATCATGACTGGACTTGTCTGCATTACACAGCCACTGCACAGCAGAGATTGATATGGCTCCGTCAAACACTCCTTGGCGCAAGGGGAGTCCCTGGCCCATATCAGACAGCACCACATCCCCCTCAACCTGGACAGCAGACACAAACGCTGCAGCATGGTCACACTGCTTACCTACTGCTGAACCAGCTGCTATGTAAATTATTAGTAGGAGCTCACAGGCTGTGCTTGAACATGCCAGCTGGCAGCAATGAAGCACTACTCCTGGAGAACACTGCCGTTGACAAAAGCTAGCATTGTCCTAATAACACTGTGTCAACCTTGTAGTTGCAAACCGAGTGAGTCACCCAGCTGTCCGACAGCCCTCTGCTGCCTCCTGCTGCTATATCACCTCTCGTTCCACTGCAACATCCAGCATTGCCTCACTGATGTCCAGGCCCATCCAGTTGTGGCCAGACTCTGTCAGAGCTTCACCACTCAGGCCACTGCCGCAGCCAATGTCCAGCAGGAGGCGCGGGGTGCCGTCTGATGGGAGGGCCAGCAGCTCCAAAGCACGCTGAGTGTGGAGTATGGGTACATATGCAGGGGGAAGGCAGCATTGAAAAGCAGTTGAGGCATGGAACCACAGCCGGCTCAGCAACACACACTTCAGGCTGCTGACTGCAGGGTAGCATCATTAAGCACGGCTGACAATGAGTATTCTAAGCAACGCTGCCTTCACATGTTTTAACAGGGTCGTCTGCAAGCAAAGGTGAATACACGTGCATCTGCCATCAGAGTAGCCGACTGCCAGGAGTGTACAGTGTCTACATCATACCTGTGTGAGCTTCTCCTGTATAGCAATGATACGTGTGTTTGTGGTGTATTTCCTTGCCTCATCATCGTTGTAAAAGATTTCAGGTGGAGCTGTGTGCTCTGGGCGCTCTCCTTTGCCCATGTTGCTGTGTGACTGCTTGTCGCTCTGCGACCAGCAACTCCTATGTCAACGCTGCTGACTTGGACAAGGACTTTGAACTGCTATTATTGCTGATCTCTAGTCTCTCGTTGCTGCTACTGCCAAGTCCAAAGGTTGGTGCTGGGTGGGAAGGCTACCTTATGCTATTGTCTGCTGATTCAACTGAAGCGAGCTAAGCCGGTTTGTGGGCGGGTGGCTGCTTGTTGCTGCTGACCTAGGGCTGCTACTTGTGCCTACATCACAGGGAGGACAGTCAAGTGACGCAGAGCAGCTGAAAGCAGTCTTGCACCCTAGACAGGCTGCACAACAATGACTGCACAGGTACACAAGGGTAAGCAGTTGCAAACACTGCTTGATGCTGGATGCAGACATAGGAACATGACAACGTGTTGTCAACAGCCTGCCATATACTGTAGCAACCCAGCTGCCGGCTTGGTCCGCCACGAGAGGAGGCGTCCCCTCTTATATACCCACATACCTCCATCTCTTCGAGCTTCTGCAGTGTAATTGACTTCAACGGCATGATCTTGGGTTTGCACAGCAGCTCGGTGAGCCCACCCTTTTCAGAAACAACCAAGCCGGACTTTGGTAGAATCTCTTGTAGGGTTTGTTGCTTCTGCATGCAGCAAACCAGGTAGCTGAGAGTGCTTGACAGTACTGCAGACTGGCTTGCTTTGCTTCACATGCACTCAGCTACATCAAGCTGTTGCAAAAAACTGTTTTATAAATCATTCAGTGGCATGCATGAGGGCATACACGATGTGCGCGTCAACGCAGCAGCCTGACTGCTGGCGGTCATCCTGGGAACGCAGCTGTCGTGCACACCTGCTCCGCCATCCAGCATAACAGTCATCCAATACACATATCAGAAAGCGTTTATGACAATATCTTTGCGGCACTGTAGTCGCTTCCGCAGAGCGGGATTGGGCCACCTTCGTCAACAACTGTGAGAGTTGCACTTATTGCACAAATACTGTTATAACAAGCTATTTAGGTTGAATGACAGCCGTAACAGGCCTTCTCAAAGCACAGTCAGGGAGTCACTGCACGCATGCCGGGACCATTTGACGCAGGCTAAACCCCTGCCAAGTCAGCAGCTCTGCCTCTGCTCTCGCCCTTTCACTCAAGATGGCTGCCAATGCGCACTCACTGGGACCTGCTACTTTGACGTATGTCATCGGGTGTGCGCAAGTACTTGCATTTAGCAGCGTTACGGGCGTCTCATCCTAGTTTACCTCCATTGGCCCGGCAGCCTGCTGTCCGCTTCCGGGAAGGGGTGCAGTGTATTTACGTGTGGTGATTGAGGTATGGTTGCTTGTAGACCTTCAAGTCGCCCCTCCTTGCAACTGTCAGCCAAACCTCGTTGACCCCTGCTGCTTCTGCCTAATGCCGCGTATGTTATAGGCCATTCGCGCGGCAGTGCGCGATGGATCCTGTTATCAAGCGAACTCATGATGTGGAAGGCTTTATCACCATTGACCAGACTCTTAAGCTCCATTTTCAGCTGTACCTGCCGGCTGGTCCCGCTCAGAACAGGTAGGCGACATTTTCATAATCATTATCAAGCGCTCAGGTAGAAGATGGTGACCAACTGGGCTTTGAGTGCTGTAAGCTGCTCCAGCGTCGTTGCCAAGGATTCGCATGTAGCAGTTGGGCAGCAGGTTGCCTGGGTGTTGCCTGCGTGCAAGCATACATATACCACAACTGCTTGGCCTTCATGATGAGATTAGATGAGTTCTAACTGATCACACAAGCTGAACACCTGGAAAAAGTCTTCATTCATCTGAGCAGCCAAACACGGCCCTGCAATAGCCTGTTTCACCATGCCCTGATCACGTGCTGCAGGCCCAAGGTCCTCATGCTCATGGGAGCGTTTGCTACAGCAGTGCATTTTGCGAACGAAGCTCGGTTTCTGGCGGACAAAGGATACGAAGTGTGCATCTATGACCATCGTGGTGTGGCCAAAAGTGGGCCAGCTAGGAAGGAACAACAGAATGCTGAGTTGCTCGCACAGGATGCAGTTGTCTTGATCAACTCTCTGTGGGGCCCAACCACTCCAGTACACATCTATGGGTACGTTTTCAGCGTAACAACTTGCAATATGTCGCTCGTAGTGACCCTGACATGCAAAATTTGCAGCCTGATCGATCTTCCACGGACCACCTTGCCTGGGACCAGCTTCGAGGGTTGCACATTGACATCAACGTACCAGCGCCTTTGATTGATAGGGAAGTGCCATGCCTCTGATCCAACAAGGTCCATAGTACAACACACACGCTTGCTGTTGTGCAGTGCTTCAATGGGAGGCATGGTTGCCCAGGAGCTTGCAGTGTCCCTGCTGTCACAGAATCGTCTGTTGTCCCTGGGCCTGGCAGTTACTTGCCGCGGACTGAAACCACTAGGCGGCATACTCAACCCCATTGTCAAGACACAGGTAGTTCTACAACCACCACCTCCACCTCAGTGCACACATGTTGAGCGCATTTTTCAACAGTGCCAGGTTCATCGCAAGGGTGGCTGTAAGGTATTGTTTGCACCTCAATCTCTGTCAGTTTGAGGCGCAGCCCAGCCACACTGCACATATTCTGAATGCTCATGAACATTTCAGATCGGCTTCTTAATGCAAACACCCTTCTGCAGGTGTCATCAGCCCATCCTGCAAACCTTCAATGTTCCAGGCATGTTGTATATGTCCCAGGAATGAGCGATGCTGAACTGTACTGCTGGTCCCACCCCCCTCCTGCAGGTGCTGAAGCTCATCCTTCAGACCTGGTACTGGGACAATCGGCCCTCAATCGTTCGCCGCCTCATGCGTCTAGTGCTGAGCCGCAACCTCTTGGACATGATGCACCCAAGCGGTGAGACTTATGAAGCAGTCTACTACCGAGAGTGGCTGGCAAATTTTGAGGACTACTGGACTCTGACAGATCACACTGCTGGGGCATGTCATGCATGTGTCTGCCTTACGCACTACCTGAGTGAAAGGAAGATTCAGATGTTGCGTGAGAGTGGCGTGCCAATACTTTGTCAGGTGAGTCATCTGCTTGATCTGATGCTGTAGCTGGCAAAGCGATGCATCTCGACACTAGGTGCAGGCTGGGCTAGTGCAGCCGTGCTGCCAATTCCTCCTTGTCAAATGCTGCAGAGACACTCAGCCTGGTGTGATTTGCAGCACTGTCATCACGGTCAACACACTGTCACGACTCTTCTGTTTCCTGTATCATGTGCAGGTGTCAACTCGTGACCACTTGATCCCTCCAGCAATGCAGTTTGACCTGGCTGATCAACTCAACGCCCGCACAGTCACATTCCCAACAGGTAAAGCACAGCTTGAGAACAGGCAGTGCGACATCCCCGTCTTTGCTTCTTTTTGCCGTACCTGCTGATGACAGACAACATGATGTGCCACAGGTGCTTTTATAGTGCTTGAAGATTTAGCTGGTCACACATCCAGTATCACACTGTGTGTGCTGCTGTTTTTTGTGCTGGTAGGGCATATGGGCGTGCACCCCTGGAGGGATCGGTATCACAACATGTTGCTGGAGCACTTTGCCATTGGAGATGTCCTCAGGGGCTTCCAAATGGCAGAAACAACCAGGGCTTTGCTGAGACAGCCGCAGTTGCAGTTTTCAACAGCAGCACTGGGAAGTTCTTTCCCTGTGTCATCTGCAAGAACAGAGCGTACCTTCAGCAGCAGTAGCTCAGGAACTGAGGACCTGCAGGATTCAGTATCTGACGATGCTGTGCTGGAATTGGCGCTCTCTGCTGACCTGTCGACCCAGGGGGACGAATCATCTGCTGACATGGCGGTGGATGTAACCGAATGGTCAGGTAGTGACAATTCTGGTGGCAGCAGCACGGACCTCCTCTCTGGACACCCGATGCGCCAGGCAGGCTGCATCAATGATGAAACAGCAAGGCACCAGCAACAGCAACAGAGCGATGGACGCCTGTCCATGCAAGTCGTCTATGCATGAGCAGCCTACTGCTCAGGTTCTGATGCCATAGCTGTGTCAGCCAGTACTGTTACTGGATCGCATGCTTTTTCTGCTGCATTTTTGTGCTTGAATCAGTAGTTGTGGGTGTTCCTGCGACCTTGTTGTATTGTACCTGTATCACCCCTCATGGCTTCTGCTCTCAGAGATTGATACTTTGCATATATCAACATTCATCAATTGCACAGCCCGTTGTTCTTATAGATTGTGATGTTGCATACCAGACAAGTTGTCAACTTTCTGGGTCTTGTTCTGAAATCTTCTTAGAGACTTAAAAGGTACCAAGCTGATGCTGGCGCCTGCCTGATGATGCAGGCTTGTCTGGGCTTTCAGTTTGTTTCGCTTGAACCGCATGCTGGGCGGATGTTATACTGGGTTTTGTCATCCCATCATGCTGGCAATGAAAATGCCATTGTATGGGTTAATCTCACAGATAACTTGCTCTGTTGCACCAATAGTTTTCCTGGTTGTTGGTGCAGTGTTGGCACAATTTTGATCTGCAGCTAGTGCCACCATGAGTTTTGTACACATGTTTCAAACCTATAAGTTGTGATACGTGACTTGCACACGGCCATGTCATCACAAACTGCACAGTGTGAGGCCTCTTACCGTAAGTTACTCCTTTGTCCACAAACATTGTTCCATGATGTGATGTCTAGTTCACGTTGTTGACTTGTCTGTTTCCCATCCATGCTTGCCTTGTCAACTATTGCTGGTGTGTGATGTCAGCCAGTGCAGCTGATGCAAACATCATGCATCTAGTAGCCCATGTTGTTTGTGCAGTGATGTAGTCCAATAAAGTCCATGATGTTGTTGGGTATAACCTGTCTACCTGCAGCCTGCAGGAGGACGATGTTTCTCTTACTGGTTATGGTTTTTTGCACCCCTTGGCATGTGCTGCTGAGGCTTGAGAGGAGGTGCTCAGCAGGCTGTGAATTGCAACTGTGACTGCAATAGTTGCAAGGGATGTCCCTGGTTTTCCAGTATTGACTTGCAAGTGATGGCTGGTTGATTGCGAACTTTGCAGTGGATGGACCATGATGATTATGCTGTTGTACTGGGAGTCATACCATAATGGGTTGCATGTACATGGGTTGTGTGTTTATAACATATGCATTATGTAGATCTACCGATTATCTATTATGGTGATCACTGATGGTGTGGTACTGCCTAGTTAAGATTTATCTGCTGAGCCTCCTGAAAGCTTTGCTGCATCCTTGCTGCCATGCGGCATACTATCATGCGGCATGATGCACTGATTGACTCCGCACTGATCAGTGCAAAGCATGACTACGTCGGCTCAGCTCAGTAGATTACGCACAGCAGGCTATTGTCAATCCCTGAAGCGGCTTCATTTGCCAATCGCAATCCAGGCTGGCAGGGCGTTCCACTTAAACCCCCTAATTACTACATTTGACAGGCATTGGTACTGGCTTATGCAGCAAAGTGCATGCAGCGCTTGTCGATAGAAACCGTTGCAGACGGCTTGAAGCCGATGTGCTGTAGATGCACAGCGGAATCAGTTCAAATGGAGCAGTGCCGCGGCCGCCGAATGCTTCGCAAGATGCCATCAGTGATGATGATGATGAGCAAGAGCTATCATGATCATGGCCTGAGACTAACTTATTGAATACACTGTCTTTGCGGCATTAAGACTTTATGTGGCAGTAGTAGACGTATCAAAAGGTCCCTTCTGCAAGCAAACTCATCATTTACAGGGTGCAGTACAGTAGATCACACACACACTTGTTGCATGGCTAACTTGTTTACACACACAACGGTGCCTGTTATTGCTTGCACAGTTACCATACTGTAGCTGAAACAGCTCCGCCATGGCCATCCGCTCCCTCCATATGTGCTGACGAAATGATCAGTTGAAACTGAGCAGTTAGCGCCGTTAAAACTCTAGCCACAAAGGGGAACAGCCATTTCCTCACTGACATGGCATGCTGTGAGCCAATGTGTTTTCATCACAACTACTGCCGGCTGTTTGATAGGTAGGTGCTCATTTATCACCAAAACCACCAAGCCACATCTACTACAGACACCAGCCATATTGTGCGGCCTCGACTTCTATCGTGGTGGCAGCATAACAGCACGAAACTGTCTGAAATGATGACACAGCGTGTCAGCCTTAGTGTGGCTATGCAACCACTATAAAAGTGATTGAAAATTAATGTCATTTTGGATGCCAAGAGTGATGCCTCCAGTGATGCCACAGTGACCGGCTCAAAACTTGTTTTTGAATCTGGTAAATGCTGCACTGAAGCTGTCATCTTTTGCCTTCTTGACACCCAGCGTTTCTTTCAGGTATTTACTGGCAGCATGCTCAGCCCTGTGAGGTCACGTAAGCCGGCGGCAGCAAAAACACATGTAGAGTTGATGACTGCAGAAACACCTTCTGAGTCTGGGTTGGTCAAACGCCATTGGCTGCAGGAGCAAGGCACAGCTGAAGTCCCTCATCAGGCACCATAAGCAAGTGTTATCTATCAAGGTCGAGTCCATGGCAATTGCCTGCTTCGTGCAGCTCCATGCAACTCAAGATCACGAAACTCTGCTTGAAGGCACTCAGCTGCAGTGTTCCTTCAATATTCGCACCTGTGACACAATATCCTGAGCAAGACCTGCTCATTGGTGCTTATGTCCCTACCAGCAGCAGCAAGTGCCATCACGTTGACCGGCTGCTGATGATATCTACTGCTGATACTTGCAGCAGCCATTGGAGTTCCACCAGCACTGCTGCCTGTGTGCTGCATGTTGTATGCAGTGCTGTCTAGAACACTGCCAGCAGCAGAACCAGCTGCTGCAGTCTTCAGTCTTGAAGACAGTGGCCCTGCTTGCTGCAACTGCTGCTGAGTTGAAGTCAAGCCGGCCAGGTTGCTGCCTTCACTGCCAGCCAGTGGGCTGGAGCTTCCACCTGCAAGACCGTTCACAAGTTCAGCTGAGGTGACGCCGGTGACTGCTGCTCTACTGCTAACACAGCAGTGTTCACGGTTACTTGAATAGCTGGATTCATGGTTTACAGCAATCTGTTGACAGCCAAGAGAAGGCACCTTGTATGACATACTCGAGCAAGGCAGGCCTGCACCTCACCATGGATGACAACTGCTGTTGCATCTCCTTTGAAGTTGGCCAGTCTGGCTGCCCGGTGTGCTTCAATCAAACTGCCAGCAGGTTTCATCATCAGCTGTAGCAGCTGCTGAATTCCACCAAGCGTAGCATTGATGTCCTGCAGTACGTTGTAAAATCAGCAACAGCAGCAGTGGGTGCCGGATACACTTGGTTTCTTACTGTGCTGCGCAAACTGGTCTTACAGACCATTCACCTTACGCTCTCAGGAGATTGATTACCTGTTCATCTATGAACTAAAACTCAGTACCACCCGTTGAGTCAAGCGCCAAATGGGATGCAACAGTTCTTCTACCCTGATTGCCCCCGACTGCTCACATACCTGCATACTGAGCCCATCACCTTCTGCATGAAACAGCTGTCTCAGGGAATTCAAGTCCTCTTCTAGAAGCAGCACGTCAGCTGGTATATACCTACACTCAACAGAGACAGAAGCCTCCTTATCCAGAGGACAGCAGCAAGCCGACTTGACCCAGATCACTTCTTAGGTCTGAAGAACGGGTGTTGTGTCTGATCACATCCTTATTACATGTGCCTGCTAAGCAAACAAGACTCACACACCAACCCTCTTACCATCTGCAAGGTCCTCCATCCAAGAGCACCCTTTCTAGCGCTGCTGCCACTTCCTTCAGCACTGCTGCTGCCACATCCAACCTGGGTCCCTGAGGCAGCAGTCCTGCTGCTCCTCCCAACACTTCACCAAGACTCTCTAACAACCAGTCTATCCGACAACTGATCACACGGTGTCTGGAAAGCAAGAACCAGGAGGAAATGGTATCAGCAGCAGCAGGGTAATCAGACAGCAACAGCAGCGACAACAAGGCAAAGCACCCTAAGGAAGGTTTGCCTGAGCCTCTGGTGACTGGTTGCTGCTGGGTGTGGGCCAGCACTCAACATGCTGATATATCAACAGATCCTGCAGTTCAACAACCTGTATTACCGGTGGTAGCATCAAGCCTCAACCTGGGTGGTGGGCACTAGCAAGACTAGCTGTACCACTGCCCCACAACTCACCTGTAGAGCAGTTCACACCAGGCAGCCCTCTGGTCCCACCACACCACTCGCACTGCCAACCACTTGGTAACAGCAGCAACACCAGCACGTAATGACTGGGCAGCAGCCTCAAGCATACTGCTGAACATTTCCTCACCCTGCTGCCGGCTGTACTGCTGCTGCTGCAGTTGATGTAGACCGCCATTGCTGTGTCCTGAAACCTGTCTAGGGTATTTCCCTTGACCCAGACCCCACCCTGCACCCCATTGTTGAGAGGATTCAGTTAAACCCCGGTGATCTCCTGCACCATCCCCTGAACCCCAATGACCTCCTGATGCAGATACAGTAGTCCTGAAGGGGTTGCTGCTACTGCCGCCACCGCTGCTGTTTTCAGAGGGGTTGCTATCGCCATTGCCTGTACTGCCATGACTGCTACGTCTGCATTCCTCTTGCCACTTGTCTGCTACTGCATTTGCTATTGGCTGCAGGGTGTCCAGCAGGTAGCCCAGACTGGCCATCATGACAACAAGGACTTGACAGCTGAGGTCATCTACGCGGGTATAACAAGGCCTGTAAAGAATGTGCAATGTATTGTGTCAGCAGCACCAATTGCCATTGTTGGCATGCAAGATGGTGGTTTTGGCTGGTAACCCAGCTTTCTTGTGGCTTGAGCGGTGCCCAGAAGCCCAGTAAGCAACAACTGCATCACATTGCACAGACATCAACACATGCAAGGATGTAGCTCTGAAGTGGATACATACATCATCTACAGAATCTGCTGCTCAGACTTGCACTCCTGGGCTGCTGCTGACCAAGACTCACTCTTGTTCTATGCGTCTCACAGACTCAAGGAAAGGCAACCCCTTCTTGCTGACAGCACCAACAGGAGGCAGCTGTTGAGGTAAATCTGTCATACTGGACTCAGCCTCCTCCTGCAGGCAGCAATAATCAACAGCAGGAAAACATCTGAAGTCTTTGTACATGACAACAACAGCTACAGCCCGACTCATGGAGAGGCATTGACTGGTCATGAGAGCCTTGGAGGCATTCAAAGTTCTCACCATAAAAGCAGTCAGCTTGGCATCATTGACATCCAATAGCTGTTGGTCTTATTGCTCATACTAGATAGTTCTAATACCTCGCTTGACAACAAAGCTTTGCGGCCTACTGCTGGTCACGTTCGCTGTGACACACCACAAGATATCCTGGTGTGCACTACAGCTGGCAGCTGCTGACAAGTTGTTGACAATCTGACCCACCTGCTTGACTGCCACTTCACGTTTAAATCTTGTAAGAGGTGGAACACCAGGTATCATGTTGGAGTAGCTACCCAGCTTGACCAAGATGCCTTCAAGATACCTGCACATAATGTACACACATACACAGTGCGCCAAGCAGTCATAACTTCTTGATTTAGCGCTACTTGGCACCTTGCTCACACCAAAAGCTGCTAGAAGCCTGTAGCTGATAGACACTACACACCACAGGCGCTACTTTGACCACACACCAGTCCGACAGCCATGATCAAGACCGTCACGCTCTTTCACAACTCTCACACACAACTACCCACCTGTGCATCATGGTGTCTATTCCCTCCATGTGCATGCTGACTATTGCTGCTGGTAGTGGCAGGCCCAGGTCAAACAGTGCCTCCAGGGACTCCATCACTATCCGTCTCAGCTCACGAGCACTGGCAGAATGGGGCTGGGTCCAGCAGCACACACAAAGCAGCGCAAGGAAACAGTGTGAGTCTTTTCATAAATCCAGTAACAGAATAGCTGGTCTGCGATTGAGCTGCATCGGGTTCTCACCTGATTATCAGGTGAGTAGAAGATAAATCCTATACTGACAGCAATTTCCACAAAGATGGCTTGACACCAAGCATAAAAAATGGG
>LWCB01000773.1:0-20104 GCA_001630525.1 Coelastrella sp. M60 | reverse complement strand
CTGCACAGCAACAACAGGAAGCAGTTGCGTTGTTGCAGCAAGCGCAGCAGATGGCTGTTGCAGAGTTCTGGAAGTTAGTAGCAGACTTTGTCATCCTCAATCCATGCCCCACTGTTGCCTTTGAATCATTACCCGTTGATCATCCCATCATATGTCTGACTGCTGATACCAATGCTTTGCAACTGTCGCCTCGCATTGCTTCATAATCAACAGGTTGCTTATCCTGAGATTTTATTGTTCATCATGTGTACTACTCTTAGTGGGGTCTGGGAGGTCTGGTACTGTTCTATGAAGTGTGTGTCTTGTGTGTGTTGATGCTGCAAACCTTGCAGTAATTGCAAGTGCTTGCCATTCATGTTGTGTGTTGCCGGGCTAAGTGTAGGCAGGTCGATGGGGCATAACAACGCACCCGCTGCCTACTAGCCTATCTTCATATGCATGCATGAGAGCCTTGCCTGTGCTTGCCTTACAGCACCAGATCTGCTCATATCTGGGATTGCAGCAATGTCAGCAGCCAGTGTTTGCAGACACTTACGTGGGCCGCACTTGATGCTTTTTGTGCTTACAGTCTGCCAAATGCTCAGCTTCAGCGTCTTGACTGCAGCCATGCTTTGTGCGCCATGTACTGCTTGCTGCACGTACGAACACCTGCATGTTGTGCTGCTGTCTTTGCCCGCTTCTGACATCGTCTGCAGGTTTTATGTTAGAGGGGAGTGATATTATCAGTATGCTCCGTGGAGTGTGCTGTGGTATTGCTAGGCATTGCGGTCTGCAGTGCTTGAACGGTCGTTGGCTTCAGCCAGCGACGCCCTGTAACTCACTTAAAGTTAAAGACTTTACAGTCTACTGAATGAGTCTACCTGCAGCTGGGCACCCACAGGCCAGCACGGTGATCACTCATGAGCCTTATCAGGCTGACAACAGCCGCTGCGTGTCGCAGCACAGCCTGCAGATGCTTCAACATATTGCCTCTGTTGAGGAGACATTTTTTTCCACAAGTTGCAACTAGCTGCTCCCTGGAGTCCTCCTAGATGGAGTCCTCCTAGACTCTAGGATGATGAGCATCAGGTGCAGCAGTACTGTACTGCCAACCACGCTCTGGACAGCAAGCTGGGCTGCTAATGTTTGGGTGTGTGACTTTTCATAAAAGTTTTGGACCCAATTTCCTTGTGCTGCAGGCACAATTCCGGTGTTGAGGGCCATGTCAGGGTGCCCACCCTAACCTTGATGTTGCGTGTGCGTTTCTTTTCCACGGCAAAACTCAGGGCCATCAGCAAACTTTCAGCTAACTTGTCGGAATCCGAAGAAGTCACAGCGTACGTTGGGTGCTGTGCGACAGCAGGTGTGAAAGAGGTGCAGAAGACGAAGGGGCACCGCAAGCGATGCTGCTCTGCGCCCGCACCCTGTACGTTGCGGAGCAACGCCTGCCATCTAAGTGTTGTAGGGTATTATATCAGTCTGGCATGAGTGTATCTTGTCTACGCGCCGGGTAGCTCTTGCTCCTCCGTGCGTCACGTCAGCTGCCAGCTGCAGAAGCTGCGTTATGGTGGCTTAAACCGTATCATAGCAACAGAAACGGCTGCATTTGGCAGCTGCAGCCGGGTTGACTGCCGACCCTAGGAGCTGTTGAGCTGCTCCACATGGCAGACAGCTCTGACAAGCCTATATACCATGTAGCTCCCCTGAGGGTACGTAAGAGGGCTTATATGGGTACCATCTTTTCTGCATTCGGACTTGTGGTCCGTGTGTGAGCAGACCAGCCTCCCCCCTCCGACCCAGCAGCTGTATTGACCAGAATTTGTCCACATGGAATCTGGTAAAAGACAGATACGCAACAGGCTGGAACACCCGCATGATGGTGTCAAGTGCTGTCTTACAAACAGTTGTGTCCATCTGCAGCTAGTGCAAAGGCTTGGACAGCTAGATCTGTCTTAGTGCGTTTACAACATATGCTGCTCATCCTGCACATGGATCTATCTGGCTATTGACATGTCAGCTTCTGTTGTGCACAGGGTTGGGTCAACGACCCCAACGGCCCCATCATGTATCAAGGCAAATACCATTTGTAAGTACTAGGTACAGCCAGCAAATGTTGCGGCAGAAAAGCGCTTATACAGTACCCCAGGCTGCAGCAGCGACTATGTGCAGTGACAGGTTCATCAGGGTCTTTGCTGGCACTTGGCCATAAAGCTAACAGCAAAACCCTCAGTGTACGCATGTTGATTCTGGCACCTGATTGTATGCTACGTTCTGACCTTGTCTGTGAGGCGAAGTTATGATGCAGACCACGCGCTTGCAATTGCTCCTGCAGGTTCTATCAGCATCTGCCGGAAGGTTGTGAATGGGCCTTTGGTCTAGTTTGGGGTCATTCTGTTAGCTCGGATCTCATTCATTGGGAGCATCTGCCACATGCAGTAGTGCCAACAGCCAGCAGCTTGGATGCAGATGGCTGCTTCAGCGGCTGTGCAGCGATTGATACGGACGGCACACCTGTAATTCTTTACACTGGAGTGCGGTTGAGGACCAACCCTGATGCTGCTCCGCTCCCCCCTCCAGAGTGTGATCTGAATCTGCCTTTCATAGAAGCACAGCTGTTTGCTACCCCAGTCAATAAAGGTGTGTGAAGCAGCAGCTGCAGACTTCTTTGAGACCGAGGCAGGTAGCGCTCGCCCTGCAGAGGCATTACACAGGCTCTGTTTGTTCTACAGCAAGTTCGCAGCCTTGCTTGTTGCTCAGCAGTGAGTCATTTGCATAAGCTTATGCCTATTTGGGGCATTGGCAATGTCCACTTTCCTTGCTCTGTAAGCCCCGAGGTACCTGACGTGTGTGTATTAGATAAGTCGTGACCTTACCCTGAATGCGGCAAACAGCTGTAGATGTTCATCTACTCCTGCCTTTTCTGCTGCAGATGATCACCTGCTGCTGTTCTGGGAAAAGGAGCCGAAGCCCTTTATTGGTCTACCACCGCCCAGCATGAACCTCACTGGCTGGCGAGACCCCTTTGTGGTGGAGAGGCCCTGTGAGGCAAATGGATATGAGTGGGTGGTGCTCATGGGGTCAGGTGAGAACTGGGTGCTTAAGAGGCATCTGCATGTCCTGGGACTGCTTGCGCTGTAGCTGTGTGTTCATGCATATGCACACTTGGGATGGTCCCGTGCAGACTGTGGGATGCTTTATTGCTGTTTCCCGGCTATAGCGGATGTAGATCAAATGACTCTGTGCTGCCATGGCATTGCCTTGATGAAGCAACTGGTGTGCAAGACTGACAGTTGACACGGCTGCTCTAATGGTGTGCTATCTGACCTGCAGGAATCAAGGAGGTAGGGGGAGCCACCATAGTGTACCGAACTCAAAGCCTTCGTGATGCCTCAAGCTGGCGATATGACGGACTTCTTTGTGTGGGTGATGGTGACACCGGTGCTGTCTGGGAGTGCCCCCTCATAGCTCAGCTGAGCCCTCTGCCGCTGACTGATGAGCTCTTGGGCAGCAGTCACCACAGTCGAATGGCTATGGGCCCCCGGCTCAGTCGCCCACTACTGGGAAGTGGCAATATGTTGCAGCAGCTAGATGCAGGAAAAGACAACCCTAAGAGTCCAACAAGCGGTGCTGATGCAGATGGGCCATTTGCTCTGCAGCAGCAACAGCAGCAGGTCCAGCAGCATCAGCAGCAGGAACAGGGCCCTCATCCGCTGTCCCATCCAAATGGAGGGATATTCAGCAATGGTAGTAGCGAACCTGTAGGAACATATGATGAGAGGTACACTCACTTCTACAGCATCAGCCCGGACGCTTGCACAAACCCCACAATATACTGGTTAGGCAGGTAGGTGGTCTTGGACCCTGTCACTTTGTGCAGCACTGTGGTTGCAGCGTAGCTGATCCCTTGGTTGGCTTGAGAGCTGTGTCTCTTGCAGCTGACTGCTTATGACCGTACTGTTAGACGATCTTCCATCAGAAGACCTGATTAACAGAACAGCTGGGCCTGTGTAATGCATTGCTCTGGCCTCTCCGGTGTGCTGCAGGTATGCTGCTGGGCGC
Organism: Coelastrella sp. M60; assembly: GCA_001630525.1. Taxonomy (NCBI): domain Eukaryota; kingdom Viridiplantae; phylum Chlorophyta; class Chlorophyceae; order Sphaeropleales; family Scenedesmaceae; genus Coelastrella; species Coelastrella sp. M60. The sequence continues at coordinate 16,066 of LWCB01000773.1, read as the reverse complement.
TTTGATCTCGACAATGCGATTGGCCCACTGCGATTGGATTTGGGTGACGTGCTGTATGCACCCAATGTCATGCGGGATGACAAGGGGCGCCTGTTGCTGTGGGGCTGGTTGCAAGAAAGAAGAACAGTAAGCAGCATGTGTATCGCTGGCACCTGGTGCTCTTGCTATCCACTCCTAGCAACAGTGGCCTGGTGCAATGTGGATGGCACCATCATGCCTATGCATGCCCAACCTTATGAATATTCAGCCTAATGGGGATGCAGCAGGTTGGTTGAACAGCTTTGTAACGGCAATCAGCCGCTGGACTAACATCATCTGCTTTTCTGTCTCCTGCAGGTTGGTACTTATGATTACGCCGGCTGCATGACCGTGCCGCGCCTATTGCATCTTGATCATGACCGCTTGCACCAGACTCCTGCTCCTGAGCTCTTATCCCTCAGAAAAGGAGAATCCTGGCAAGCCACGCATGTGCGGCTCAGCGCAGCAGCAACACTAACACTGCCGGGAGTTGTCGGAAGCAGTAGGTTAGACATAGAGGTGAGCAGCTGCTGCACACTGCATTAGTTATAAGCAAGTATTCCTAGTGTAGGCATCTTTTGTGAAGATGCAATGGGATATGCAAGGCATGGCAACACAGGGATCCCTACGTGCTTGCTGAGCTTGTGTAGATGCATCATGCAGTGAACGAGTCGCTGAACGCTGCACTTGTTACTGCTGTGATCTGCAGGCTGTGTTCAGTCAAGGTAGCGCCAGCACAGTAGGCATCTTCCTTCGCAGCTGGAACCAGGCAGGGGAGGGAGGAGCCGCCGTGCTATACAACTGGGAGAGCAACCTGCTGGAGGTGGTCTTTGAAGCACTGGACCCAGCTACCATGACCTTTAGCTTGACAGCACCCATGGCACGAAGAATTGGTGGACCAATCACGCATAAGCCGGGTCAGCCACTAGCACTGCGCTTGCTGTTGGACGGCAGGTAGGGGGATGATGGCAAGTGTTGCTGTGCTGTCTGTGCTGCTAGGACTGTAGACTCGTAGAACAGATGTCAGCATGGTCGCAACAGATTGTTGACAGTCTCCATTGTGGCTCAACTTGCTTGTTGAGCATGTACATGAAATTCAGTCTTGAGTCAAGTTGCAACTGAAAAGGATGGATGCGCGAGGTCTTTGAGGGAAGTTGTAAATGGTTTTGCTCTTGCAGTTGCATTGAGATTTTCACGGGAAGCGGGGAGGTGCTATCAACTCGGATCTATCGCGGAGCACCAGCACATGATCATGCAGATGCTGGCATCGAGTTTGTGGCTCTGGATGGAGAGGCCACACTGGAGCGCGTGGCAGCATATGAAATGATCAGCATATATCCAGCGCAGCCAACACAGTGGCCGCAGGCTGTTACTGAACTGGAAGGCCTAGACTTGGATGGAATGATTGATGGTGTTGACGCTTTAGGGATGGAGCAACAGCAGCAGGCAACAGATGGAGTAGTATTGGGCAGGTCATTGACCCTGGAGAAGACAATGAGTGATGTTGGAATCAATCTGGTAGGCAGCCTGAGGGAACAGCAGCTGCTGGAGCGGATTCTGTCTCCAAAAGCCTTGTCGCCAAAGGCCTTGTCTCCAAGAATGTCTGTGAATGCTGACTTGTCGGACAAACTGCAGCAGATGATGCTATCTCCAAGGGCAGCCACAGCAGCTTTAGCGCCACCAGCTGCAGCAGAGATGCCGCTTGAGGAAGAGATGACAGCAGATATCTTTGGACTGGAAGCTTTCTAGGCACGTGATGTGCAACCTGGGCTTGCATGCTGTGTGCTGCAATGCCAGTGTAGGTTTCATCAGCTGATAGCCTTCAGGTGTTAACGTGTCTTGTAGCTAGGCGTTTCAAAGCCAGGTGTGTTGAGGCCAGATGCATGCTTCCACATAACAGACTGTGTGACCCTAGGGAGTGGTAATACAGGCATGGCATACACTGGTGCACAAGTGCTCAAATCAGTCTCAGCTACCAATGCACATTCGGAGGTGAAGAGAGGTCTCAGGGTCATGTGCATATCTGTCGGGTGGCGAGCAGCACAGGTACACCCTGGTGTGTGATATCTTGTGAAGACAAACAGGGATTGTCATGTGTGGATTGTTCAGAGTCCAACAGTAATGTGTCAGGATTCAAAATGTGTTGTTGATTCATGATCTGTCTGCCTATCAAGTGTGTGTTGCGGCGAGTCTGCATGCTTGTGTGCCTCCCTTTGGCAGACCTACTTGTTGGCTGCATGCCCTTCATTGAATACTGCAGGGGTGTTCTAATTTAACCTGCTATGTATTGCATGGCTGTATACATACAATGTGCATGTTATACGTGTTGCATCTACAGCTCATGTCGTGTCTAGAGCTATAGCGCATACTTGCAATGAAAGCCTGCATGTGCAGGGTTCTAGTTGGGCGATTTCATTGTTGCATGAGGACAAGGCGGTTGTTGATAGCATGTTGATGCTGTGTAGGACACACACCTTCACTTTTCGGGCCTACCAATGCATCACTGTTTGTTTCTCATCCAGTCGCAGGTGCAAATGTATGAGATGATTGATGTAGGATATGAGTTCTCACTGATGAGTATGACAGTGGTGTGGCTCATTGTATCTCCTGGTGTCCGCACAGGCACAGGTGTCACGATTGTTACCGTACGTTTCTGTTTATCTGGCTGCTTGCTCTATTCACTAACATTGCAGTTGGAAGAGTGGCAGGTTTGGGGTCATGGCAGGGTATGGATCCTCTCAGGAATGCTGGTTCACGTATCATATGTTGACGGGGAGTGCTTGTTGACCTTCTGCAAGACATATAGAAGGTGCCACTGCTGCCTTGTGTCACTGCTGTAATGCTATTGATTGATTGATTGATTGATTGCCTTGGGCAGCTACACCAGCAGGGATACAAGTGCAGTACAGTTGGCAGAAGCTCCTGAAAGTAAGGGCTTACGAGGTCCAGTGTGTGAGTGCTGCTGTTATACAGTACTGAGTGTGTTAGCTGCCGAACTGTCGATGTCTCTGGAGTAAGTGACACCACAAACAGCGGTGGTGTTCGAGTTGCATCATGGATTCGTTGCAAGTGTCAACAGTGGCAACTGCTGGCTTTGTGTATGGGTAGGGCATCAGTCATCTGGCTTGCGGCGGGTGCATGCATGCCATATGTTAAGTGGCATTATGGTAGTGTAATCATACAATGGTTGCTACTTCGTCATTCATTAGTGATGTGGGGACTTTGTGATGGCAGTGTACAGCTGTCTATGCCCATCATGTCACAAGGCCTTATGCAATACAAGTGATCTGCCTGGTACATGCATCTGTGATGCTGCCATCACTTATGCTGTCAGCAGTACAGCCCCCAGATGCTGTTTCGGTGGTGTTGTGGGTCTTGCTGTAGTGATGCTTGTCCAGTGCAGAGGAAGCCCCTGTTTCAAGCACATTAGTTGTACATTGCACAGAGGTGTGCAGCAAGTTGTCAATAGTAGGCACTGCAAGGTTGTGTTGATTGATGAGCACCATCGCATAGATCTCAAGTGCACAGGTTCAGGGGGTAATAGTCAAGAGAGCATCATAGCATTTGTGCATGGGTTCAATTTCTAAGCAGATGGAGGCTGGATGTTGGTGCGCAGCACGTTGCCATCAAATGGCCAGTAAGCCACTGCAGCTAAGGCCAAGTTTGTACAAAGGTATCTCTGCACTTGTCACAAGCGTCGGTGGCCGCTTGGCACCTTGCTGCTGACACTGGTCGGCCTTGTCATATCTTGAGTACTCAGTACTCACAGAGGCTCTGTGACTGTTCAACACTGTACTAGACCAACAGTGCATCCCACTCTGCAGTGTCCTAGCATGATGGTCTGCATTATGTGGCTTGTGTGACAGCTTGGATTTTACGACAACATGGACATAACATCTTCGCTGCTTTTGGTGCAACCCAGAAACAGCTGGGACATGTAGCAACAGAGATACAGTGCATGACAGCTGTGTTAGGCATATCGCATGTTGCACTGCACGTGGCACGGCCAAAACTTGTATTACAGGGACAGGAGGGGCAGCAGTTGTGTCCTCTGAAGCCTGTGTTACATACAACACTCTCAAAGTCATAACACGCGTTGCTGGGCATGGTAAAAGCATTAACAACAACACATAGCTTGCCTGAATGTATCATACTCTGGCAGACTCTTTTGCAGAGCCCTCTACTTGTCGATTTGTGCAGCAGCCAAGTCCAGCAGTGATACATCTAGTCCCGCTTTAGCTGATGCGTACGCTGTGCTTGTGTTGGTGTCGTTGAGCTTTCACCTGATTGCAGCCCCAAGATCAGAAGCATGAATGCCATGGCATTAGCAACCCACATTAGATGTTCCGGCAAGGTGACATGTACTCTCTCAGGCTGCTTACACATGGGACAGCAAAGGGCAATGCATACATTCAGGCAAGCAGATCTGTTGTGTTTACTTGCTTTCTCGCGTACATGAACCTGACTTTCAAAGTTAATTATACAGAACCCATATGAATACGGAGCACACGGCTGTAATGACGCTGAAAGCTGCAGCAGCCTTGCCAGGCTGCTTGATGCTACGTCCATGCAAGGCCAAGTTATTTTGCAAAATTTTCAACCTCCTTGATGAAGCCCGGGTGAGCGTTCACACTTGCCACTGCAGCCTGCTCAGGGGCTCAAGTATTGTGTCAAACAATGTAAACGAGTTAGCCGTACATGTGGCACAGGCCCTGTGTCTGATACTTGTGCTTTCGGAACGTGCTGCTTGACTGTCAAAAAGACAGGTTGGCAGCAAGCACACAGGCAACAGGCAAGCACATAATCATGCTGCAGCCGGGACATGCAGGTGTCACGGGCTGAGGATGCTGCGATGTGCGCCATGCTCTGCCAGGATGCAAATGCTTGCCATAATAGGCTTTGAGAAGCGTATACTGCACGGCAGCAGAACCGGGGCTGTAACGCAAACGCAGCTGGTGCGAACTTTCGGGCTTACCTCCGCTCGGGTTCGGCATCAAGCGCGCTGCTGTTTCACATGTACGCGGTTCCAAAGTTTGCCATCTTCAGATGCCATAGCATACTTATTTTTAGGCACGAAAATATCCCAATCCCGTGGTGTCGACATTACCGACATCAACGTCTGAGTGCAAGCCTGCTGGACTATTGTGCATCAGTGCGATGGAGAAAGACCGTTCTGTACATGCGGTTGGATCTTTCCTGTGGCGAGGCCCATCCTTCATGTCAAGGATGACTGGTGATGTGCCTCACCAGGCCCCGCGAGACTCGGAGCATAAGATGAAAAAGGTTTGTTATGTATTTCATTTAGTACTGGCGGGCAACGAGTGGGGTTGTGGGCCCGAAATATGATCGCAACACCCAACGTTCTTCAAGTGTTCCTGTTTTTCGCGGCGTACTTGTCCGAGGGACACTGATCATGAAGATCAGCTGAATGTTTGATATACATACTGATTGTTGCTACGACTCGTGCGTTCATACGAGATTCATGACAGCTGAAGTGCACTGCAGCAAGCAGTCCCCGCCATGTCGTTGAACCTAATGGACCTGCATGTGTCATACAAAAATTGTACACATCATCCAATGTTATATAAGAGTATCATGGTGTTTGCTTTTGTGCTGTAGGTTCTTGGTGTGTTCGGCTTGACCATGATGAGCACAGCAGCTATCATCGGCTCAGGGATCTTCGTTCTGACAGGTCGGCGCGCGCTGATTCGTTGGCGGAGGGCAAAGTCGTTGTTGATACTTTAATGTTGCTGCGACGATGGCTTTATCGAGACATACAGTACAATGATTACGTTTTGCACTCTTTGATCAGTAAAGTTTAGCTGGGCGTGCCGCAGATAGCTCTCCAATGTTTCCGTTGCTGCCCCTAACAGCCTTTCCCCTGCTGTGTTCACACAGGTGTCGTGGCCAGGAACTATGCTGGGTGAGTGCTTAGACTTAGGGCACCGTGATAAGGATTGACATAACAGGCAGACCTTCAAGTTGACGTAGTGTGCTGCAGTTAGTGACCACACACCCACCTGTTGATGCAGCACTCCTGTGAGAAGTAAGAATGCAACGACACATTATGCAGTGCTGCACACCAGCACTCATCTGCTAGCTGCGTTGTGTCTTTCGCCTTGCTGTATAGAATATGTAGTGGTATTCAAATACAGTACTTTGTCTTGTCTCAATTACATCAACGGCAACTCTGCCGCCGCAGCATCACGTAGCACAGCATGGTCAAGCATACCAATCTTGCACATTTTTGCATCTAAGAAGGCTTCTCATAACCAAGCGCCACCACTGCTGCCACCCGCCTGCTGCTGTCATCACTGCTATGATAACAAACACAGTCCCGGAGTCATTGTGTCCTATGTCATCGGTGGAGTTGTGGCCATGCTGGCCGCAATGTGCTACATGGAGTTTGCTGCAGAAACAAGGACCACTGGAGCCTCACTTGTTTACAGCTGCAAGATCTTTGGCAAGTTCATCGCCTGGTAAGGTTCAAACCTTAAACAAAAACTTGAAGTGCCTGTGCTTGTGTGGGAGTCTAAGTTCCACAGTTGCTTGTGCATGCATTGTGCTTGTGCACATAGGTATTACTGCAAACAGTCATGCTTGCTCCAAAACTCCCAACCATTGCTTGCTAACAAGGTGACAAAGAACTGAAGTCACGATATATGACTCTCTGCTGCGGTTTTGATTGTTGATCCCTGTCACAGGCTTGTTGCAATCAACATGCTGCTGGAGCTTGTGATTGCGTCTGCTGCTGTTGCCACCGGTTTCAGCGGTTACCTGAGCTCCCTGATCAAAACATTGGACAGCCTGGGACCACACAGGCTGGACAACTGGCAGGGAACTCAGCTGTATGGGTGAGGCACCATCGCAACATAAGTGATGATTCTATTCACAAGACTCATAAAAAAATACATATTGTCCAGTGTATTGCTTGCTGAGTTCCTAATGTAGGATACGTTGGAAGTTGATGAAGAGTTGTTGCTCTGCATTATGCTTTTACAAATGTATACAGTATCGTAACAATCAGGTATATCACTGTACATCATGTGGTCTCTGCTGCAGTCCTGGAGCCAATGGCACCATGCTGACCATAGACCTTGTGGCAGCAGCAACAGTCCTGATCATCACGCTGCTGCTGGTGGTTGGTGTTCAGCAAGCTGAGTGGGTTCAGATCACCTGCACCTCGGGGTGTTTGCTGGCGATCATCATGTCAATCATTGTTGGTGAGTTGGAATAATGTCGCGGCAAGCAGTGGGCCTGGATGGTGATTGATCTTGTTGTGGGTGGTTGTTAGATTCGAATGATCTTCATATCTGCATCAGAGTGATCTTCAGAAATGAGTGATTGTTGAGTCAGCAATCTTCAGATCTGTAGGAATTCCAGGCCTATGACATCGAATTCTGGCCTTTGTTTGCACATGAGAGTTGATAGGTGATCTTGACAGAGCAGACCAGATGATGATGTATCATGCATGCAGATACTTTGTTCATGCAATCATCACTTGAACTCGGAACACTTGCAACAAGTTCACCTTTGATCTCAACCAGAAGCAGATCAAGAATTATATTTCTGCCAGAGAAACCTGTTGTGCACCTGTTCAATTAAGTGCAATATGTGTTATGCATACTCTGATTGTATGTTTTACAGGTTTCATCTACACCAAGCCCAGCAACTGGCAGCCCTTTGCCCCAATGGGATTTGATGGCTGTTTCAGAGGAGCAAGTGTTGTGTTCTTTGCGTACCTGGTAAGCAGTGTTAATAACATATTACATACATATTGCAGGATATAAAAGGCATCTGTACTTTGACTCTGCAACACGATCATATCAAGGGTTTATGCTCATGAACTTCTGCATCTGCTCATAAGCAAAATAACATTGATGCCACAGACCATTGGCCACACACAGGGACTAGGTCAGGCTGCAGATTCCAGGGGATGCTGCTGCTGCTACTGTAGGGTTTTGAGATGATGGCAGCTGCACCTGAAGAGTCCATCAACCCCAAGCGTGACGTTCCGCTGGCCATGGCTATTTCGGTTGGAGGATGCACCATACTGTATGTGTTGATGGCCATGGTGATCACAGGTACATGGCTGGAATAAACAGAACCCCAATTCGCTCATGTTCCTTAAACCCTAGCATGCATGTGGCTTGTGATGCGAACTTATAACTTCTTTCCCACTGAAGCTGGGCGTGTCCCGCATGTCACAACTACTGCTGCATGTCACGACTACTGCTGCTGCTGCTGCTACTGCTGTTGTCATTAGGTATGGTTCCCTGGGAGACGATCAACGTCAAGGCGCCATTTGCAGAGGGTTTCAGGTCACTGGTAAGACGATGCATGGTGTAACGGGCTTTGATTCCACTGTTGGATCTGCTGTTGTGGCTGCTTTAACTGATCATTTACCAGTTCGTAGTTTGGGGCAGATGCTGACTGTTTGTGTTGTTGAGGAACAACAGCAACGATTGAGGCGATGTCAGGTGCCGTACACATCAAACCACATTAAGGTACACTTACTTGTAGTTGTGCTTGTATATCGTGAGTAATGAATCTAAACTAAAACTGCTGCTGCTGCTGCTGCTGCTGCTGCTGCTGTGTGTCTAGGGCCTTCTCTGGATGTCCCTGATTGTTGCTTTTGGTGGCTTAGCTGGTATCCTTGACACGGTGGGTCATAGACTCAGACAAAAATGATTTTAGCAAATCACATAATCAGCTTTTGCACTAAAATGATGAATTTGAATTTATACATAGGTCACCTGTCAGGTGTTACGAAAGAGCTCTGCAACACCAGTGTGGTGGTGTTGACAAGAAAATATTCAAAGTATGGATGTGTGCCTCTGTTCCATGACCAGCGCATTGCCAGTGCTGCACAGTAGTGGCAATGTGCTTGTCATGAGACAGAGGTTTAGCATTTATCGCTGCCCTTGACTTTACTGCTGCTGCGTCTACTCCTGCTCCTTATCCTCCCGCCGCCGCCGCTGCTGCTGCTGCTGCTGCTGATTTTCTTTTGCAGATTGTTGTCACCCAGTACAGCATGTCTCGCACCTTTGTGATGCTGGGCAGGATGGGACTGGTGCCACCAATGCTGGTGAGACATGCAGCTGGTGAAGTAGAGGAATTACGTATTGCAACTCTCTACGTACTGCAGCTGTTAGCAAATTTCAAAGCCTTGATGGTGGTTACGCATGCATGTTGTTGCATATATGCAGTAGTGCCATCCTCCTCTTGGAATTGCAGCCTGTGCCCCCTCTCGCTTTGCCTCACATAATTCTACCGAGTAGAAGACTAGACAACATTCCAGGGTCAAAAGGAATGACAATCTTGACATGCTATTGCTGCTGCTGCTGCCGCAGTCTCGTGTCCACCCCAAGACCCAGACCCCCATTATTTCCGTTGTCTTTTGTGGCTGTGTGTCGGCTGTGCTGGCGCTGTTTGTCCCCATTGGGGAGCTGGCTGATTTGACGTCACTTGGAGCGCTCTTTGCATTCTGTGTGGTTTCAGCTGCTGTGCTGTTCAGGTGATAAAAGCAACTGCTTACGACATGTTCTGTGTATGTGTACTTGTTGACATTCACATATGTACCAATTGTTGCGACGCCAGTCGACATGTGTTATTTCAAGTTTGTCAGCTTTGCTTGTTCTCAGGTGTGCACAACTGTCCAACTTTTATTCTTGTCCCGATATTTGTTAGGTTTAATTAGATGTTCATCTTTTGCCACCGTGTAGGGATAACTTTAATTGTGTAGACAATTTTAGTATCTCCCAACACATCAGCAAAAGATGCAGTGTCTACACACAGAGCAGCAGAGCATGCCCATGTCCAGCAAGCAGCGCATACCTAAATGAATCTGTCGGAATACACCTCTGCGTTTAGCCAGGTTTAATGAGCTATAAACCGCTTGCGTCATACTTCGGTCATGATCAGCTGCTCTGTGGGAGATCCAGCAAGACGTTACAAATTCATCTGCTCCAGGACATCTCCAGGACCTTCTAGGGTAATTTCATATTCATCTCTTGTCGTCGTGTCAGAGACAACTCACTTGTTAACCATATCTTGCTTTCAGGCGGTACTATCAACCAGCACATATCATTCAACGTCAGAAATCAGGCCTCACCAATCGCCCTGGAGCTCCTCTATGGCATGTGCTCATCCCATTCCTGAGTGTTATTGGTGGAAGTCTTGGTCTGGCCTTTGGTGTACAGACTGGAGCTCACTATGGGGTTTACATTGCCATGGGAGGTAGGCGGCCAATAGCATGTTGTGTCCCAACATCAATCATCAATGTAGTACATACTACGGGACCATCACCCAATACAGTGCAGTTTGCAGTCTGGTGCTTGACCGTGATGAGCTACATGCAATGGTTTGTTGCAAATGACGCGAAGCCGGTCTTGTGCCGATGAATTTCAGAAGTAGGCCTCCCACCGGTATGAATGTGATAATCCCCCATAGCTCTATATGCAGCAAGTGCGTCATGCTATCGCCTAACTCTTGTAGATATACATGTTGCAACCATTCTGCTGACTGCATCAATCGCACTTTTGTGTTTGCTGTATTTTCTTGCAGCCTGGTGGTTTTTGGCGACTGTGTACATGTGGTTGCGGCTGCCGGTGGTGTTTGTTCCCACCAGGCTGCCCACCCCCTTCTTCCCTTGGTGGCCTTCCGCAGGAGTACTCACAACGATATTCCTCATTGGTCAGTAATAATAATATGTATCAAAAAAATGCATTGCTTACTTGACCCCATATACTGACGTTTTAGGTTTACCCATATCATATTCAGGGTGTATGCAACCCTGATCATAGCTTGACATGCAGGACAGATTTTGATTCCTGCATCTCAATGAACAAGCGCTCACATCCTATCAGACGTGTTCAATCTCATTTCCTGATATGACTTGACAATGACAGTCATATATGTCATTTGTAATGTCATGCTCAGGTTCTCTTGGCCCTGTCAATTGGGCTCGTTGGGGTTACGCCTGCCTGGTAGCAATTGGCATCTACTTGTTCTATGGTGCAATTGAATTGATCTACAACAAAATGCACGGTCCCCCACCCGCTAGTCACTATGAAGACCATCATGATGATGATGATCATGATGATGATCACATGGAGAATATGCCCGATGGTGACGAGAAGTCCAACAACAAAGACGTTCAAGGTGTTAATCAAGACATTGAGGGAGGTGCAGGTGCCTTTGGTCAGGGCAAAGACGCTGATGATGCTATGGGATACACAAGGAAGTAAGGTGACTTTTTTGAATGGGGTTTCTAAAGGCAGTTGGGTGTTTGGTCATTGCGGTGGCTATGGCTGGCTGTATGCATGCTATGCATTGCATAGGAATTCTACGACATCTTGCATGTTGCTCGCATATATGTGTATAAGTGTTGTTAACAAAGTGCAAGTGATATCAATAACATGAGCACATACTCCATACTGTGCTGCTGTTTTGGACCTTGAAGTTAGCTCATAAGCTTGAACAGTGTGACAACTGGGTGTTGTACACTGCTGTCACTACTACTGCTTGTATAGTATTGTGCGCGTGCAGGGTGTGTTTGTTTGTCTGGTACTTTTGCCATGTCAGGTTGTTGCACCTTCTTGTGGGGTCAGATGTCTACTGCATGCATGCCAGTGTTTGTTTGGGGGGCGTACGTTAATTCAATTGAGGTGGACATGGGTTCCTGACATGTGATTTGAATATGAGGCATCAAGTGCTTTGGCATAATGTGGGCTGAACAGGAGGCCCTACACATGCGCATATATGTGTGTGGGCTTCACAGCATAATACAGCATAGTTGGCAGTTTATGCATGTTGGAGTATGAATCAAGTCACGTCATGTGGCTGGGCTGGTATCATTGGCTGTTGTGCTTGTTTGCACAGGGGTAAGCTGCTGGCAAATCTTCTCGCATGTGTCTCCATGAAAGAGCCTATTGGTGTAGCAGGCAGTGCATGTCACTCTGTGTGTGAGTATAAGATTGGTACACTTCATAACAGGGTGACAGTGTTGGTGTTTATGACAGCTGAATGCTTGAAGCACCAACCTGGTGTCCATTATGAGATGCTGTCCCTGCACAGAACAAGGGGATTGTCACGCGTATGGCTTTTTTGACCCTGAATCTCAACCCACCATGCATGGCTTGGTTGTACTCACACAAACATGCGGGTGTCTACGGTTTGTTGCAACCTGTATGTGATTGAGCGTGTGAATGCAGTGATGGCTGATGACCTGCAGCTGAGGCATCCTGCATGATTGCCAGTCACTGTGTCACCACACATAATGCAGTGCTTTCATGCCATCATGCTGACAGCAGCTGTGGTGACATCTACTATCATCAAGAAGACTGTATATGTCTATGACATGTCCAAAGGCATCGTGATGCTGATCAGCAGTGTTGGTCCCATCTTGTGTTATACAGTGCATACTGGGCAGGCCTGTTGTCTATCACAAGGCATCAGCAGTTTTGATATGGGTCTTCTCAAAGAGGAAGTGGTGCTTTGACAGCGTATTGTGCAATGCCATACATGCCATGTATGATAGGGGTAAGTGCAGCAAGTCTGCCAAGTCATCCCTGTCTATTCCGGCGTAACAGTGATTCTTGGGCCATTCAACAGCGTATTGTTTGTGTGACGCAGCACCATTATTAAAGCGGCTGTTACTGTGAGGTGTCAGAAGTTGATTAGACCTGGTCGTTTCACTCACCTTGCACTTTCGCCATTGACAGTTTCAGCATCGTGTCGTTCTGTCGTTGCTTACTAATCTGATGCCTTCTGGGCAGTGCTTTCACTGCACTACTTGTGCAGTGAGATCTTGCATGTTGGTTCGTCGCGACTTGGTAATGCGCTCGGGTAAAGAGGTGTTCCCTGCTTTGTAAGACATCACCTACCAGGGTGGTTGTAAAGATGCACTGGCTTACTGTGTGTGCACTTAATAGATTATGTATGCCTTATGACCTCCAGTGTGTAGGATGGTACATGTTGGAATGTGTATGTTGGATGAGTTGGTCTTGATTGATAGCTGCCAACAGTGTTACAAGGGTCGTTGACTGATAGCCAACTCTCATTCAGTGAACTGTGTGATGATCAGTACCAGCATTGACCTCAAGCTTTTGCAGGGCGTCGGGTGATGTGTATACATCAGGAGGTGTGTTTGCTATCAGCATGGTGTGCACCTTTGCCCTGTTGTGATTTGGCATGTGATGAGGCTGATGTTGCTTGCAGCATATACTCAGAGTGTGTCGATGACATCGGCTCTTGGATGTCCAAATCAACTTGTACAAGATGGGCAGATTACGTTTATAAATAGTTTTGTGACTGGTGTTGACCAACAATCGTGCTTCTAGGTGATGTGACAGGTTGATGTTGTTGTGTCGCCAACACGGCGTGTGATCAATGCTCAATGGAAGTAGCCAGGGCAGTTGTTACGTTGAGGCGTAGGTGACCCATTGGTTCACCTATAGTATTGCAAGTACAGAAGGTTCTCAAGATGACAGTGTTTGGTTGTTGTTCTGTGAAGGCTTTGCGGGACTCACAGTCCGATATAAGTCCAGATTGTACTGCTATTGCCTGCTCACAAGGGTCGAGTCAACTGCGCTCTGGTTTCAAGATCCCATGTGTCATGGATTGCTTGCCACTTGTGGAGCAATTCCGCGTATGCTCTGCTGTGTGCGTCATACAAGTCTGGTTGCGTATCACCACGTGTTGCGATGCAGTTTGTTGCCGTCATTACAGTGTTCCATTGGACATCCATCCGCTTTTCATGTTGAATATCGCCCTGCATCATCCTTATGCATGGTCGTCTTCACTTGTACTTTTTGTTGAAGCTTTCAAGTGGCAGTACATAGGATCAAATAGTGTTGATGATGTTGCAGGTTTCCAACTGCCCATATTCACACAATCTGGACCCTTGCATGGCTGTTGATGTGTGTGGGTGTGCCACACAGAGTGTCCCTCATGCTTCACCTGGCCAGTCCCCTGTCCTGCCGTGCGACGGCTGCCAGCTGCTCAGTGAGCATCTGTCTCCTTTTGATTGGTCAATCTGGATGGAAACATGGCTCGTGCAGCAACGTTCATGCACTGATGTTTATGTACCTGCGGCAGGGCCAGTGGCTGCAGCATGATTTGGTATGATACTGTGCAGCAGCAGAGTTGCATCCGATGAGGAGCCAGGTTCTCCTTTGTTTTCACATATACTGTATGTTCAGGGTACATGCTGTTGTAGTAGGCTGATCAGTCATGGGACCAGCTGCTTTGCATTCAACGGTCTGTTTGCTCAGCTGGGGAAGGACTGGAGGATGGCTTCCTTGGCGTCAGGTGTTCTTGATTATGACAGCTGTGCATGTGTGTTGATTGATCGCTGTTACAGCAGGTCCTATCGTTGAGTGTACAAATAAGCAGTATACCTGTCGTTGCATCAGCGGTCATATGATGAATGGCTGCTGCGGAGGAAGTCCCTGTCGTTGTTGGCCTTGTGACTTGAATGTGGGCAGAGGCTCCTGGTCAGACTGTGCAGCTCTTGTCAGCAGGTTGCATGCCAGTTGACCACTGCTGTGTGTACCATGGTGACAATGCTTCAGGTGCATACGGTTCAATATGCTAGCGCAGTATGCCACGTACTGTATGCGGCCACGTATGCATTTGAAAACCGTGTTACATCACACGTCATGCGATCCCAGCGGCAGGCAGCTGACACCAGCATGAAAACCGACCTACTATATTTTAGTCGGTATGTCGCAGTTGATTCTCATTATTTGGTGAGGGTGACTGCAGCGTGGCTGTGATGTCGAACTGTATCCACATACGCCATCTGTATGCCATGATGGGCAGCGCGCAACCTGTGCCTTGATGAAACTGCACAACAGCATGTCGGGGACAGAAAGAGGCATCTCTGCCAAGCAAGTGCTTGCATTGACGTGAGTAAACTTGTAAACTGGTGTTCCCTCTTTCAACATAACTCTGTGCGCCAGCAGTGCCCAAACACCTGATGTACGCTTTGAATACTTGAACAGTTATCTTCCATAGCTGTCAGACAACCACAAAAGGCACCTGCCCCTTTGAGTTTCTGACCGCGTCTGAGCAGTATCGAAGCGAAGGCCAGCAAAGCAGCACTGCAGTGTTGACAAGTGCTCGACCCATTGCAGCTCGGCGTGTATGGCACAAACAGTATTGTTTCTCTGTATGCCAGCATTATTAGCTCAGTCGTCCGCAGCTGCAGCACATGACGCTGCAAATATCTCTGACATATGCTGAAGCACTAGCACCGAATTCCTACCAATGAAGTGTTCATCACACTTGCCGCAGATTTACAAATGGCTGTCAAGGCGTCATGCTCACGATGCCTTTCACGGTGGCAGTGTACATGGTGCGCAGCTTCTTGCAAGATGGTCAACGCGGCAGCAGCACCATAGCAGTGGATGAGCAACTGGTTGGACAAATGACAGGCGCATTGGTGAGCACAGTCCCAAATCACCTGGTCCATACATAAAAAGCAATATGTCTGATCCACTTGAGTACTCTATTGTCGTCTAGGGCTGAAGTACGCCGACTGTGCTGTGCTAGTGTTATCAGATCGCAGAGGACTCGCACCTGCTGTGACTGCTGGAGATTCGCCTTAGTTATGTTGATGCTATTGCTATCTGGTTCATTCAAACGTGATCCTCCTGCAGGCTGCCATTTACAGCTTTACTCAGTTCACAACCAGCTACGCCTGGGGAGTCGTGTCCAACAGAATAGGACGCAAGGTAAGCAGCAGAATGTTCAGGCAACCAAGTAGTGCACTTATTGGAGCGGATCAGCTCTGCTTAGCGCAGTCAAATCATTATGAAAATATTGTGCTGGGGTGTAGATTCCCAGATTGCAGATCTCTGTGAGGATCTGTGTCCCTCCTGTCCATCACTGCGGCTCCATTTTTCCGCTGCATCATGTGCTCACCATGACCCACATCCACTGCCTAAAATTTGTTGTTGCCACTGCTGCTGCTGCTGCTGCTGCAGCCCATCATGATTATTGGCACCGCTGTGAGCACCATTGGTCTGTTGTGGTTTGGCCT
>LWCB01000768.1:0-11617 GCA_001630525.1 Coelastrella sp. M60 | reverse complement strand
CTAACTGCTGTTCTGCAATTGCTAGCTGCGTTTGAGCAGTCTGCTGCTGTCTGTCCAACTCTGACTGCAATTGCTGTGACCTCTCCTCAGCTACTGCCAGATCCTTCTGAACAGACTTCAGCTGCTGCTGGAGCTCTGTCACTGATGCCTCTGACTGTTCGCACCCATTGTGCTGCTGCTGCTGTAACCCCTGTAATTGCTCCATCGCCTGCTGCAGCTCTGCCTGTGCTGCAGCAAGGGCAGCTCTCACAGTCTCTGCCTCTGCTTCCTTTGCTGCCTGAGTACCATCTGCTTGTTGCAACTGTTCACGCATCTTCTGCAACTCTTCATGTGCTGCTTGCTGCTCTGCTGCTAGTCGCTCTTCTGCTGCTGCCAAGCGTGACTCCAGCTCAGCATAACTCACAGGCGCAACGGCTGCCTCTGCTTCAGGCTCCACCTGCTGCTGCTGCTGCTGCTGCTGCTGTAACTGATTGACAAGAGCATCAACGCGTGCCAGAGCATCGTCCCTTTCAGCGGTCACTGTCTGCAGCTGTTGCTGTGTGCTGAGCAGCATATCCTGGGCTTGTTGCTGTTCATCTTGCGCTCGTGCCAGCTGTTGTAGTGCCTCCTGCAGTTGTTGCTGTGCATTCAGCAGCTGGTGTTCTGTCTCTTCTTGTTGAGCAACCTGCCCCTGATGGGCCTCTAGCTGCTGTTGTGCATTCTGGACAGACTGCTGCAGTTGCTGCTGTTCTTGCTGATATGCTTGCACCTGCTGCTGTGGCTGCTGTAGCTGCTGCTCTAGGTCCTGGACCTGCTTTGACCAGTCAGCATGCTGCACTGAGTGCTGCTGCTGTACCTCCTGCAGCTGCTGCTGTAGGTTCTGCATCTCCTCAGCTGCTGCTTGATGATGTATAGCTTCTTGTAGCTGCTGCTGTGCTGCCTGTTCCTGCTGCTGCAGCAGCTGGAACTCATGTTGCAGGTTATCCTTGGCTTGCTGGAGGGAAGCATTGGCACTGGACAGTTGCTGCTGCTGTGAGCGTGCATCAGCTGCTTGATCCTCTGCTGCTGCAAGCTGCTGTTGCAGTGTATCATGTGCTTCTGACAGCTGCTTGAGCTCGGTTGCATGTGTTTCCTGCCTTAAACGCAGCTGATGATTGGCCTCATGCAATTGCTGCTCCATGTCATCCAGCCTTTCGTTGGCATCACCTGCAGGGCATGCAACCATACAAGCAGTGGCAGACGGACCAATGTTGCTGGACCTGCATGTGCTGTTTGAGGCATGTTGTGACTGTAGAGCATTGCTTGCTCACCTAGCTTGCTGACAGCAATGTCCCTTTCGTTCATAGCATCCTGCCTAGCTGCTTGCAACTCCCTCAATTGTTGCCTAAGATCATCAGTTGCCTCTGATGCTTGTGCAAGCTGCTGTCTAGCATCTGACAGCTGCTTAGCAGCTTCCTGGAGCTGAGCCTGGGTGGCAGATAACTCCGCAGCAAGAGCTGCTGCATTCGTCGATGATGCAGCTGCTTCTGTTGTGTGAGTGCGCAATTTACTCAACTCTGCTTCTGCTGCTGCAAGCTTTGCCACAAGTTCCTGCAAGCAAATGCACATGGTGAGCGATGGGCAGTGGTGGAAGCATCAACAGACAGCACTGGCAGAGTGGACAAAAGGGGAATACACCAGCATAGGCCGCATGCTTCTTCGCTGCAATTACTGGGACTTACAGTCGCTGCTTGCTACATGATTTTTGAACCAATCTGTCTCACCTCTGCTGCAGAAGCCTCCGCCTGACAAGTAGGCTTGCCTGCGGTCAGCTCTGTAAGGCATGCCAAAAGCAGCACACGCAAGTGATGTTGACAAAGGCCCCTGTGACTCTTGCAACAACAAACAGCACACAGAGAGTATTCCAGCCAAGGAGCATCCGTGAATTTCACGTCCGCTTTAGCTTAGGCGACTTTGACTGCTGACTGCAGGTACCACTGTATCATCATCCAAGAATGCTGTACCTGCGATCCTCTTGTCACGCTGCTTCAGGGTCTTGAGCAAGTTGAAAGCAAGAAGCTCAAGTTCATCACGGTTCTTGGAAGTAATGCTGGCAGGAATCTTCCTGCCCTGCAGAGGACAGCAGGTTCCAATGCCCCATCAACTTCAGCAACGAGCAAGAAGCGGGCAGCATCTTCAACTGTTGCAACGCCAACTAGTATCTAAACATTAGCCTAACTTGTGATACAGAAGCTCCTGCAATGCATATGCTGGTGCGAGTGCCATTCGCAACCTCCTGCTTACCGCCTCGTCGCCCATTATGGGTACCGCTCAAGGCTATCAAGCAGTACTTACGGCACCTTCAGACATTATGGCAACCACTGCACTGTGCGATGCAGACACGGCAATCTGGAATGGCGCTATGTACGTATTGACATCGTGGTGTAGACAAGCACTATCAACCGCCTGACCATTACTGTTCAAGTTGTGGCCTATGTGTCAGAGAACACCTTTGGGCAATCACGATTGCACCTGAAACAAGGACACGCCTGTTACTGTCGGTTGGTACCTGCCAGCACCGCAATGCAAAGAATTGCACCTCAAAAGCGTGCAAGTGCTTCAGACAGCCAATCTAAGTTCTTCACGATGATCTGAGTTGTGCTGGTCTGCTTGCGGTCTGTGATACCATGCTTCGTCCTGTACTCCGAGCAGCTCTGTCTCATGGAGCTCATTTACCTGATTTTGTTCATCACATTTGCCGCTCCTGCACTGCTTCTAGAATACACAGAGAATGGTTGCTTTGGTTTGGCAGCACGCAGGCGAGGATCGCAGGCACTTGACCGGGAGTACATTCACTTCCGGAACAACTATGTGATTGTGTTCAGCCTGATGATGGGTAAGTTGAACGAAGCAACTGCAAGTCTTGAGGCACACCAAAAGGGACATGCAGCTACATGCATCCCCCACAGCCAAACCCCTCTACAGTTGTACTTGTCAACCGACTCCACCAAATCACCGTGGAGAAGTTGATGCAGTGCAAGCCAATGCTTTATAATCACAACTGAAGAGTCAAACGTTGAAGATGTTTTTTTGATACACTGACCTCCTCTTGGTCCTCTTTGACAAACTGCTACTGTTGCATTTGCTGTCTTGCATGTGTACCTCAACAGCTGGGGACTGGCTGCAGGGCCCTTATGTCTACCACCTTTACGAACATTACGGGTATTCAGTAAAAAACATTGGTCGCCTGTTCATCATGGGTTTCGGATCGTCTGCTGTGTTTGGCACCATTGCAGGAGCAATGGCAGACAGCAAGTGAGCGCTATGCTACGTCAGCGTCAGCGCCAATATCTTCCAATGCCGCTGGCGAGCTCGGCATCAAGCATCATATTTTCTGGCAGCATGCACATGTCAGCAGGACAGTTCTGCATAATTGACTCATCAGCATACGAGCAGATGCAGGACAATTCGTGCCGTCATGACAGCATCCACTACAGCATCTCGAACTCCTGCACCTGTTTCCCATCCTGCAGGGGCCGCAAGCGCGCCTCCTTGATGTACGTCATCATCTACTCCCTCAGCTGTCTCACCAAACACAGCTCAAACTACTGGGTGCTCATGCTGGGCCGTCTGCTAGGGGGCATTGCCACATCACTGCTGTTCTCAGCATTTGAGAGCTGGGCAGTTGCAACACACAGCCAGGCAGGGTTCCAGCAGTCTCTCATGAGTGACTTGTTCACCAAGGCAGTGTTTCTGGGCAACGGCCTGATGGCAATTGCCAGTGGCTTGCTGGGTAATTTTCTGGTCGAGAACCTGCGTTTGGGCCCTGTGGCTCCCTTCGATGCCGCAGTAGTGGTGTTGGTGGCCGGTGGTGTGCTCATTCACTTCACCTGGAAGGAGAACTATGGCGAGAGAGCAGCAGGAGCATTTGCGGTGCAGTTTCGGCAGGCAATCAAAACTATAACCCATGGTGAGCTTGATGAGTTGATGGTCATACTGAGTGCTGCGCAGTCTGGGGGGTTGTGTGATGTATGCCTCTGCTGTGCTCTTATGCAGGATGCATAGCAAGAAAGCGTCAACATGCGTACAGCTGTTGTCACAAGGTACAGCAGTGTTTAAGCAGCCTGTGCAGCATATTGTGACCCCGTATGAGACATCCTGGTGCAGTGCAGCTGCCCACACTGATTCCCCATGGCACAGAGCAGTGTCTCTGACTCCCCATCTTCCCACAAGATACAAGCCGCCCTTTTCTACTGTGGCTGTTGCTGCTGCTGTGTCCGCAGACCCTCGTGTTGCCTTGCTGGGTGCCAGCCAGGCTCTGTTTGAGGCGTCCATGTACACCTTTGTGTTCCTGTGGACACCTGCGCTCAGCCCTCAGGGAGAGAAACTGCCTCATGGATTCATATTTGCCATATTCATGACTGCATCAATGGTTGGCACTGCAATGGCTGGCAGGCTGGCTAAGAGATTCAAATTGGAGCAAGTAATGCAGGTGAGACAGGTGCAGGGTGCGGGAATGCACACAGCAACAGTTGATAACGCTGAGCTGAGGGCAGGAGTCCTCTAGAGTCATGCGGATGGCTGGGGGTGAGGTGATTTATGAGCTGCTGCTGTTGTGGCTCTGGCTGCAGGTTGTGTTCTGGTGTTCAGCTGCGACGCTGTTTGTTCCAGTGTTGTTTCACACTAAGCAGTTGAAGAAGCCATCCATACAAGGTAGGCTACAGCAGCTGTTGTGAACCACAAGATAGTGTTGCCAGCTCACCAGCCGTCGAAGATCCGTTGCGTGGAGAGCAGTTGTTGTTGAGCAGTACAGCTTCCTCTAACCAGTGACAGCTGCAGCCAATGCTTACTGGACTGTTGTGCTGGGCAGCTGAACACCCAGCTGGTATGTCTGGGCGTACAGGATGTGGAGGCTGGCTATTTGCACCTGGGATGGCTCACTGCCTGCTGTCTGCATTTGCCATGCCCATCTGCAGCTCTGCTGCAATATGCGGAGGAGTATGACTTTGGCCTTCAGCCAGTCAATACCCACAGCAGTCATGCAACTCATCACAGCAGCAGTCGTACACCTCCACAACCGCTGCTGCAGTCAGC
The DNA here is from genome assembly GCA_001630525.1 of Coelastrella sp. M60. Classification (NCBI taxonomy): domain Eukaryota; kingdom Viridiplantae; phylum Chlorophyta; class Chlorophyceae; order Sphaeropleales; family Scenedesmaceae; genus Coelastrella; species Coelastrella sp. M60. Next base: position 6,565 of record LWCB01000768.1, on the reverse strand, counting down.
AGTCAGAGGCTCAGGTGCAACAACCGCAGTAGCCTATGATGAGGATTTTCATGATGGTGGCAGCAGCAACGGCAGCAGTACAGCTCCCGTTCTGAGTCTTGCTGGTTGTGTTCAGCTGGTGTCATTCTGTGTGTTTGAGATATTCATCGGAATGTTCTGGCCCAGCATGATGACGCTGAGGGCCAAGTATGTGCCGGAAGAACAGCGGAGCACCATCATCAATACCTTCAGGATACCTCTCAATCTGTTTGTTTGCATCATTCTGTGGAAGGTGAGACGGTGTGAGGACATGCTAGCAGACTGCAGGGTGACATGGGCCTGGGCCATCAGGCTATCTCAGGACTGCGCCTTTTCATATAGCAGCTGATGGTGCAACTGCCTTGATGGATGTTGGGCGTTATGAGCCAGTTCCAAAGGCTGCCCCACAAGAATAACAAGAGATGACAATGTGCTGCTGAGGCGCTGGAGCATGCTGTCTGCAGCTGATTGTAAGCAAGCCTTGTGTTATTATCTGTGTCTGCTGTTGCAGGTCAGTGATTTCCCTCTAGGTGTAATCTTTGCACTGTGTAGCGTATTTCTGGCTGTAGCAGCCTTCTGCCAATATAAACTCGGTGCTTATGGCAGTTCAGGCAGCAGCAGCAACAACAACAAGCATCATGTCAGTGATCAGATTGGCTATGCAGATGAGCAAGAAGTGCAGTTGCTGCAGCAGCAAGGACGTGCATAATCCGAACGACAGCAGCAGCAGCAGCAGAAGCAGAAGCAGGTGGTAGTGCAATGAAAGCAGAGCATGGCCATCTGGTGGCCCACCGGGTGGAACACTCACTGATTGTAGCAGTATGCAGCAGATTTGAAGCTCTGCAATATAACCTTGGCTACTGCAGTTCGGTGCATAGTGAGTCAATATGGAACAGTTGGTTATGCAACATACAAAACATTTCTATGGGGGTTGTAGAACACACTGGGGCTGACACCCAGAACCTTGTCATTAGTAGAAGATTGTGCTTCTGCATCTATGTCCTGTTCAAAAACCTGAAAGCATCAGCATGATTTACTGATCGGATCAATTTTGGCCTGGGCTTTTGGCTCTTGTGTTACTCTACTATGCAGACATCGATGCTTGTCTGCATGGTATTTACTTATCATTGCAGTTACTTACTGCATCTGCCGGAGTAGATGTCCCGACTGCGATACATTTGTCTCATATTTTTTAAATATCGGCCGCAGTCATCACATGATGAGGATATTGTTTCAGCAAACTTGAAGTTCAATTCTCAAATTAGCAGCATACTGACACATGTGAAGGAAAGAAGACTCTAGTAACCGTTATTATATGACCGTTATAACAGTGTTCTGGGAATGCTGGCTCATGCAGCAAGGCGAATGCGGTGGCAAGGAACAGAATCGATTGAGTGTGAAAGAAAGTTTGGCTAATGCAGCAAAGTGAAAGCGATGTTGATTGATTCAATTTGAAAGTTACATGAAGTAACTCGCCCGTTGGAAAGAGCCAATACCAGGCTCATTGGGCATAGATTCAACAAACTGTGCAGTGCTGCAAACTGGATTACAGCCACAAACAGTGCTGATCGTTGCAACATGAATAAACCACTCCGAAGACGGCGTCTTGATCCGATTAACAGCCAGAATCTGGACTTGTTGAATGGTACACCAATGTGTTGGGTGCCTACACATGAGGCAAAATGACTGCTGCCAATAATGAGATCGCACAGTCCTAAACAGCAAAACTCTAAACACTACTAGTATATTTTGTAAATAATTTAGCTGCGCTTGCACTCAACAACGTCACAGTACGCCTTACATGCCTCATAACAACCAACTACAAAGGCCTGGCAAGTGCAGCCACAGGTTGATGACCATCACACAATAAATACAATAGCAAGCAAGAATACACAAGTCTCTCCTTATAGACCTCAGGGCAGGAGCAATGAAAGTTGCAAGCGCAAAAAATGAACATTGCTACATGAAGGTTGCCAACTTGTGCCTGCTGCCTCCCTGTGCGTGTCATGGCCAAAGTACAACCGCTGTAGCGTGGTATCACCCTCACCCTATCAACAACAAGCCAAGGAAACATCTGCATACCTCTGCCAGAGGTTAGTGGCACTAACCAAGCTCCAGACTGCAGAACTGTACTGCGGCAACTGCAATGGTCCTAAGCACCTGGTGGGCTTGACAGCTGATTTGGCACTGACAGCTGTCGAGGAGTCGATCTCCACATCCCCAACCACTGCTCTGTCTCTGACCTGACTTGAAGCGGCCTGATGCGTGCAAGCTGCTTAGTCATCAGCCATTCATAGGAACTGTCTGATATGTGGGCAACGTGATGTTGAAAGCTTGTACGATGTTACCTGCAAACATGCGCCCATGGATGGCGTCCTTGGCTTTCTGAGCTGACAAAAGGTCCGCAAACTGCACATACGCCTGCAGGAAAACAAGATGCAAAAGGTGAAACCAATGACCTGCCCCCACCCGGGATTGAACCAGGGACCTCATGATTACAAGTCACGCGCTCTACCACTGAGCTATAAGGGCGAACGCTTGAAGGCAGATGCCCTCATCCTGACGGGCACCGACCTTGACCGGCAAAATTGAAAATTTTCGGACCTTCCGCCGAAAAATTTTGCAGACATGCAAAACAGCAGAACCACCTGTTGCGACATCACACACAGCCCGGCACAAGAAAACACCCCTATTGCACAACCTGAATGTGCGCAGTAGCTATCTCCAGCATCCTATAATCTTTCTCCACCCTAAGAAGACAAAGGGGTCACGCTGGCCAGCTGGTTGAGACAGCATGCACCACATCACGCTAGATAATAACAACAAGGCTCAAAACTCACTTTGCCAAAGTGTCCTGTATTCATCAGCTGAGTAACTTGTCCTGGAGGGGGCCGGGGAACACGCACCTCTGCCACTGGTCCGTGCTTGCTGCACTCCTGGTGTAAGTCAGCTACCACCTGAGAACAAAATGAGTAACACGCCGAGAACATGTGCAGCAGACAGAACATGAGGTCAGCAATATCGAGGCAGCATCTTATCAGCAGAGCAGACAGGCAGGTTTGCAGGAGCTCGCAGTACACCAGCTCTAGTAGTGCCACATTGTGTGTGTGCATCTGTGGTCCTAGCTGTAGCAGCAGCAGTATGGTACAGCACAATAGCAGCAGCGACAGCGGCAACAGCACGGCGCAGCAGCAGTGGTGTTCAATACAGGCCGTGATCACAAGAGTAACCCCTGGACAACCTGCACTATAGGATAGACCTTGCCCACAGCTGGTGGTGCTTAGTCAGCTGCTATGGAAGATGCACATGCACAAATATGCAACCACTACACACAGATGAAGCTGGCTGGTGCAATGCAGAAAACATCAATCATGGGTAAGGCATAGCTACACTACAATGAAATTAGGCATGGCTACACTACAATGGAATACCACACACAAGCAGCAGGCCAACAGGTGCCAAGCAATCCATAGATTCATCGATGGAGAACGAGTCACCGGGAAGATTGTCAGAAGACATCAAGATCATCAACGTGGCACCAGATATTGATCAGATTTAACATCAACCAAGTGTACAGCGACGTTGCAGTAACAAGCAGCGCAAGCAGTTTGACAGCACAGCAGCAAAGCAGCCCGATGGCAGGCAGGCAGAGCAGCCAGTGGTGCAGGGGTCAGGTACAGAGTCCCTGGGTTGTAGGATTGCTACTGCTGTTGCTTGTGCCAACGCTGCTTGGACTGAACAAACACCACTCACTTTGGACCCCTTTGACTGAATGCTCTGACATGCAAGAGTGTATGGAGATTTATTCTCTCAGCACAACGCTATGATAGTCAACATTCACCAGCTCCTGCTCATGTCGAGCCACACATGTGTTGCAGCCTCTCCTCTCACCTCTCTGTATTCTTCATCATTGCCCAGGACATCAGCCGTCACCATGCCCGTGACACAGATGAAAGGAGTTGGGATTGGAGTCGCCATAGGATCTGTTATAACAGGCGCACCTGTGCTACCCGGCAGAGCAGGTGCAGGAGGGTAGCCAGGAATGGTAGCAGCAGCACCAGGGAAACCAGGCATCCCCGGAATCGCTGCTGACATGCCTGGCATGCCTGGCAGTGCACCAGGAAATCCTGCTGTTGCTGCTCCCATGCCTGGCAGGCCGGGCATTCCTGTTGCTCCAGGCATTGTGGGAGTCTGCGTAAGGTGCAACAACAGCAGATGCAGCAGTGGCAGCGGATGAGTTAACAGCCTGGTTGGCTCTAACAGAAGGTGTGCTTGGCTCTACATTATTATGCTACAGTAAGATGATAAACACAGGTGGCACCACAGACTGCCAGTGAAATCAAAGATTTGCAAGGAAGGAGTCAGCGCACACCCCTGCTTCTGCTGTGTATGCTTTCTCTTGTTGCCATCTGATCACACTGTGACTCACTGGTTCCACATAAGAGGATGGCCTGGCGATCTTGAGTGTGTTGCCCATCAGTGAGATCTGTCCATTCAGCTGTATGGCTGCTGTGGCGTACTCAGGCTGGCGGAACTCAACAAAGGCAAACCTCCCGTTGATGGTCACCTGTACATGACAGCAAGAATGACAGCAGCAGATGGCTTCACTTCCTACAGATATCAGGGGGACAGCTGTCGTGAGCAAGATAACATGTGTGCACTATAATCTACCTGGGCATCATCAAGACCAGCAGAGAGACGAATTCAGTGCCACTTTTAAGACAGTAGCTGCTGTCAAACGTCATTGCTGCTTATACTGCTCAGACTGCTTTGATCAACACGCAGGCTACTTGAAGTACCAGCAAGTTTCGCATGTTTGATATAGCTGCATGTCTCAGCCTGTTCAACAATAGACTCGACATGTCCCTTGACAACGATTTGATACTCTTCATCCTGATCCTGCACTGCCCCCCCCCCCCCTTCCCCCACTGATCACTCTTACCCTGAGGACAGGCTCCTGTCCAGGTTGAGCTGCCTGAGGGAATGCCGCCACAAGTGCTGAGTGGAAAACCTGGTACAGGCTCTGCTCGGTAACAACCCCAGGAGCAAGGTTGCCAACAAACAGTTCACGCTGGGCCTTCAGCTGCTTATCCTGCAGATCATACAAATACAATACACCATCTTCACAAGCATTTGGAGATGCTTTCGATACAGATTATCAAGGATAGTCTGCAAAGACCATTCACACAGGTTGGCAAGGGGCATGTGGCAGAGGGTTCCACAAGGTTGCTGTGAATGCATTGCAGTTGGTGTGTACGCTGCTGTTAAGTGCTGGTTGCTGAGTATGTGAGATGCTGGCTTGATGAATGAAACCCTCTTGCTGTAGACGGTATTTCACCGTCCACACAACTTACACTCGATTGGTTCTTCACGGCTTTCTGCATGATTTGCTGTGCCTGCAAGGCCGCCTGCTGCTGCAGTATCATCTGCTGCTGCAAGAGCATCTGCTGCCTGAGGAACAGCGCTTGTGCTGCAGGATCCATACCAGTTAGAGCAGGGTTGGCTGCCAAAGCAGGATTTGCAGCACGCAAACCAGCCAAGGGGTCAGCAGCAGCAGGAGCACCACTGGCAGCTGCAGCAGCAGAGGCAGGTGGACCTGGATATGTCGTGGTGCTGCGCTTGTCATCTTCAAACCTGCTGCGGCGGCCAGTGCGGTGGCTGTCCCTATCCCTGCTGCGGCTGCGGCTCCTGCTGCGGCGACGTCTGTCCCTGCTGTGACTGCGGCTGCGGGACCCGAGGAGAAAGAACAGGAGGATTTGCAGCCGTCAGTGGTGGTCATGAGGAGGGGGTGAACGCCACAGCACTCATTGCAATGATGATTTGCAATATGACAAAGCAAGTCTTCTGCTGTTTGCCAGTCATGACGAAATCAACTGCATGTCATCATCGTAAGGGTAAGTACTCTCGTGATGCCTGCCTACTCAGCTGTTAACCACTTGGGCATACACCTTGAAAGGCAGCAGCAGGCTCAAGAAGGTGATTTGGTGTTGCAGAGCTGCTGCGGTGGCACCCACCTGCGTCTGTCTCTTGATCTGCTGCGGCTGCGCTGCCTGAAGTCCCTGTCTGCATCCCTGTCACGATTGCGATGGTCCCGCCGGCGATCATGGCTCCTGCAACAACAGGCACAAAGGTGCAAGGGCCTATATGAGGCGCCAAGATATGATCAGCTACAGTCAAGGTGGCACTGCAGACACATAGATGCATGCAGATGCAGGTTGGGTTTTTGTCACTCTGTCACCAAGAGCAACCCCTGGAACGCCACCTTAAACCAGAGGTGGTGCTGCGATCAAGCCATCAGCCACATGCTGCACCCACCTGCTGCGGTCCCTGCTACGTTCACGCTCTCGGCTGTGCTCTCTGCTACGTTGCTGTTCCTTTGCATCATGCCTTGCGTCTGCTGTTGACACCGCGTTTGGTTTGTCCGCTGTAGGGGCTGGCTCCGCTGATGGAGTTTCAGCAGCAGCATTGCCATCTGGCTTCGCGTCTGCCTGTCCGTCAGATGGCGCTTCTACAGGCACGCCATACTTTTGTTATAGCCTGGTGGCTG
>LWCB01000767.1:0-13495 GCA_001630525.1 Coelastrella sp. M60 | reverse complement strand
GACTGGTGTTTTCCGTGCAGCCAGCAGCAGAGATGCAGAAGGCATGCTGAATCAGATGCATCAGATGCAAGGTTGTATGAAACAAGACAAGCTTTGCTGCTTCTTAGGTCATTAGGGAGCATCTATCTCGAGCTGATCATATGAGAACCCTTTTCATTGTTGCTTGTTGCAGACTTCAATGCTTGTTCAAGCAACCCGTGCAGCAATACTAGCCATGCAGACAACACCTCATGTGCGGACCTGCCTCCACCGTCAGAATACTATAGCTGCAGCTGTGAAACAGGGTACAGCTGGAACAGCAGCACACTAGAATGTGAAGGTGGGCTGTTGATCTGCTTTTGAACCAGCTTGAGGGTGGCATCTGGTGTTATAATCACCCTGCTATTGTGCAGTGTCTATGATGGCTTAATGACGACCCAACCAATGTTACTTTCTGCAGACTTCAATGCTTGTTCAAGCAACCCGTGCAGCATCACCACTCATGCAGACAACACCTCTTGTGTTGACCTGCCGCCTCCTTCAACGGATCACAGCTGTAACTGTACAACAGGATACAGCTGGAACAACATCACACTAGATTGTCAAGGTAATTAATTGATGTTATAACATGGCTGTTTGGTAGCATGTGCGTCATGGCAGTCACAGGTTCTCTGCAAGTGACAGTCTGATGTGGCCGAAGGGGCAAAGCACATATCCTCCTCAGCAGATCAATGGCTCTGGTGATCTGACGTTCATCTGTGGCTTAGATTGGCATTTCCTTGGTCAGCACATCACCATGTGTGGTATGCCTCAAGGTTATAGGCTTATCACAGTACCAACCACGCCCACCTGTCAACTCTGTCTGAAGCTCTGAGCAGCACAGCAGAAACATGGTTGCTTGAGTGCTATGAATACAACAGAGTATGCTCTCCTGCTGCAGACACTAATGGATGTGCTGGCGCTCCATGTGACAACACCCCACATGCTCACGTCAACACTTGTTCTGATGTTCCTGCCCCTGGTACCGGTTACATGTGTTCTTGCGACTCTGGATTTTATTGGCAGTCCACAAACCTGAGCTGCGTTGGTAAGCAGTGCTCAGAGTCAAGGGCTTTGAGAATGCGGTTCTTAACGGCTATGCTGAGCTTACTGCGCTCGTGCTGTTCTGCCGGCCAAGCAGTACTGCAGCCCTATTTGAAGCAAGGAAATAGATGCACCGTACTATTATGCTGACTGAAACCTGGCTGTTTTTTCTACATCAACGACAACAGACATACCAGTGCCGTAACTGCTAGCGTATCAATTAACAAGCACTAGGTTTGCATTGATGTCCATTCTACGCCTGCTCAACAGAGTGGCCCTTCATCTCACACGACAACTGCCATAAACACCATGCTGCTGTCTGTCCTGTGCTGCTTCAGAGGTGGATGGGTGTTCCAACTCCCCTTGTGACTTCATCAACAACACTACACCTGGCTCATGTGCTGACCTTCCACCTCCCTCAACAGCATTCACATGCAACTGCTCAACAGGCTACTCATGGAGCAGCACCAACCTCAACTGCACAGGTACGCTGCTGTGATTTGTGCACCAGCCTGACATCAGCACAGAGCTGCAGCTGCCATATAGTCAAGTTGGCCTTTGCCTATGACCAGAGACCACAGGTAGCGTTTACACAGCAGGAGGTAAAGCAGGGGTCAGGAACGGATCAATGCTCAAGTGATTCAATGTACACAACTTGCAAACCCACCCGATGCATGGATGTTGTCAAGAAGTCAATAGGCATTCAGGTTTGTCTAGCCATTGTCCGCCAACGAAGCTATCAGCTTATGGTATGGAACATTGACTGTCACACAACCAAGGCACTGATTGTTACATTCTTTTGCCTGCAGACACTGCTGGTTGTGCTGGTGATCCATGTGATGGCACTGGCAACACAATCCTTGGCAGTTGTACTGATGTGACTGCTCCTGGCACTGACTACACATGTGACTGTGACCCTGGATATATATGGAACGCGGCAAACCTGACATGCATAGGTGAGAGCAGCTTGTTGTATGCAAATTGTCTGATCATATTCACTCCCTTCAATATAACCGAGCTACATATGGATGAATGTCAGCGCTGACTGGCTAGCCTAAAGGCGCAGGTAGTTGTCTCAGCAAGCACCTGCAGGCCGCAACTGCGCAGTCGCATCACATGAGCGTTAGCTAACAGCCTGTCGGAGATACAAAGAAAGCATGTAAGCCAGCCATGTTGCTCTTGCATCGATGATATCTCATATTGCTCTTGAGTGCTAAATCAACACCTCGCTGTTGTCATATGCGCAGACTTCAACGCTTGTTCAAGCAACCCATGCAGCAGTACTACTCATGCAGACAACACCTCATGCGTTGACCTGCCACCACCTTCTGTAGACTACAGCTGCAGCTGTGCAACAGGATACAGCTGGAACAACATCACACTACAATGTCAAGGTGAGTAAGTTGTTTGGTAGCATATACTTCACGGCAGTCCAAGGTTGTCTACTGAGAGACAGTCCGGTGTTGCAGAGTGCAAGGATCCCCGTCAGCATATCCACCACCTCAGTGGACACACGTATGTTCTTGTCTCATACCCGCAATGTCAAATTGCCAGTTGTCATACGCCTCATCGAGTACCAGCACACCCACCTCTCAGCTTGCTTTGATGCACTCAGCGGTACAGCACAAACATGTGGTTGCTTGAGTGCTATGAACACAACAGAGTATGCCGTCCCCTGCTGCAGACACCAATGGATGTGCCGGTGCTCCATGTGATAACACCCCACATGCCCAGGCAAACACTTGCTCTGATGTGGCTGCCCCTGGTGTCGGTTACGTATGTACTTGTGACTCTGGATTCTATTGGCAGTCAACAAACCTGAGCTGCAGTGGTAAGCAGTGCTCCTTGCAACGCAGTGTTCAGCAGCTATGCAGAGGATACTGCTCGCTTGCAGTAGGCCGGCCAAGCAGTACTGCAGCCTCACTTGTTGTAAGCAGTGAATGCCCAGTAATCTTCTGCTGAGTTGCCAGGAAGACAGCAGACGCAGCACAGCCAGGATTGCAGTGTCCTAGTGTACCACAATGAGACACCAAGCTATGTTTTTGTGCCTGTCTGGAACCCACTCTTAGGTTATGCATTGCATCTCACACAGCAGCTGCCAAAGACTTCATGTTGCTGTCTCTATTGTGCTGCTTCAGAGGTGAATGGTTGCTCCAACTCCCCTTGTGACTTCATCAACAATACTACACCTGGCTCGTGTGCTGACCTTCCACCTCCCTCAACAGCATTCACATGCAACTGCTCAACAGGCTACTCATGGAATAGCACCAACCTCAACTGCACAGGTACGCTGCTTTACACGGGATCTTCATTTTGCACCAGCCTGACATTAGCACTCAAATGCAGCTGCCATATAGTCGACGTTTGCCTGAGATTAAACAGCATAACTCAGTTGCCACTGGCTGCATTCACAAAGCAGGAACCAGGCATGCACAAACAGTCAGGCATGGACAGATACTTAGGTGTGCGGAGGTATACGTCCTTCAAAAGTACTGACGCTTTGATATTGTCAGCATCCAAGAATGCATCAGGAATTGTGCGGCCATAGGCATGCAGCCAATCAGTCTATTAGCTGGCTTGTATGTTGCCTGAACAACTCCGGTAGTTCTATCCGTCTTGCCTGCAGATATTGATGGTTGTGCTGGTAGTCCATGTGACGGCACTGGCAACACAATCCTTGGCAGTTGTACTGATGTGACTGCTCCTGGCACTGACTACACATGTGACTGTGACCCTGGATATGTATGGAACGCAGCAAACCTGACATGCATAGGTGAGAGCAGCTTGTTGTATGCACACCATCTGAACATTCTGTCCTGGCAATATGGCTGAGTTTCATCTGGCATTGTCATTAAAGAGCGCAGATCACTGTCTGCATCATTCTTAGCCAGCACCTGCGCAATGACATCAGATCCGCTATTGCTCACTACTCTTTAGGTATACCAGCTGGTGTTGCCGACAAGCATGTCAGCATATTATCTTTATCTTGATCTTGATTTAACCAGTGTTCTTGAGACCTGAATCAACCCCACTGCTGTCTCTTCCTGCAGGCTTCAATGCTTGTTCAAGCAACCCATGTAGCACCAAGGCTCATGCAGTCACCACCTCATGTGCTGACCTACCACCACCTTCTATAGATTACAGCTGCAGCTGCACAACAGGGTACACTTGGAACAACATCACATTAGAGTGTCAAGGTGAGTTTTGTGGTGTTGGGCAGCATGTGTATCACTGCAGTCACAGGTTTTGCCCAAGCAACGTTCTGGTATTGCAGCTGGGGCAACACAAGTGTCCTCTTCAGCATGTTTATTATCTGCATGCACCTATTCATATATGTCTCATATTGTACATTACATGTGAACTGCCATGGTCAGCATGTTGATAACTATGGTATGCCTTATCACAATACCAACCAGTCGCACCCAAGCACTGAGCAACACAGCAAACACTTGTGGTTGCTCAGGTGCCACGAGTACACCAAAGCCTGACTGCTGCTGCTGCTGCAGACACTGATGAATGTGCTGCTGCTCCATGCGACAATGAATTATATGCAATGACTGGCATTTGTTCTGATGTTCCTGCCCCTGGTACCGGATACATATGTAGTTGTGACTCCGGGTTCTACTGGCAGTCAACAAACCTGAGCTGCAGTGGTAAGCAATGCTCAAAGTCAAGGGTTCGTTGCAATGCAATGCTGAGCAGCCATGCCAAGCAGACTGTTCACATGCATTGTGCGAGCAAAGCAGTACTGCAGCCTAACTTTGTGCAAGCATGAATGCACAGTACTCTGCTGCTGATGCGGCTCTACCGTATGTTACCAGGTAGCAGCATGCGCAGCTTAGGCACTACTTTTAGAATGTCCTGGTCTAGCACGTCAGTTTCCAGACGCCAAGTTTGATTTGTATTCACTTGGCACCTACTGGTGAGTTGTCTTGTGACCTTGGCTCCTTTCCAAGAGGAACTGCCAAATACTCTATGTCTGTCCCGTGCTTCTTCAGAGGTGAATGGTTGTTCCAATTCCCCTTGCGACTTCATCAGTAGTGCTGCACCTGGCTCATGTGCTGACCTTCCACCTCCCTCAACAGCATTCACATGCAACTGCTCAACAGGCTACTCATGGAATAGCACCAACCTCAACTGCACAGGTATGCTAGTTCAGAAGGTGCTCTGTGCTTACACCTGCCTGACTTCAGCACACAGCTGCCGCTGCCGTGTACTTCAACTTTTGCCCGCATTTAAACAGCTCACACTTGCCGCAGGCAGCATGTGAAAAGCAGGAGTCAGGCACGAACTGTTTCTTGTGAGGTGTTCGTACTGATCAGGTGTTTGTATGTATAACACCCGCAAACATCACTGATGGTTGAGCGTTTGAGGCATTGAAAGGTTTGTTGTTGACAGGCATCGAGACTTGTCTGGCCATCGCCATTCAACCAAGCTATTCACTTTCTTCCTTGCATGTTGGTTCTCCAGACCTCGTCCCTGCTTGTTGCATTCTTGTTGCCTGCAGACACTTATGGTTGTGCTGGTAGTCCATGTGATGGTACTGGCAACACAATCTTTGGCAGTTGTGCTGATGTGACTGCTCCTGGCACTGACTACACATGTGACTGTGACACTGGATATGTATGGAACGCAGCAAACCTGACATGCATAGGTGAGAACAACACCCTCTGTCTGCATTAGCTGCTGTGGCAGACATGTCTAGCTGCATGAATACTCTGGCTGCTCAATTGGGAGGCTGGTAGCCTTTGGCACACCTATCCAGTCCCAAAGCAGCAGGCTTCGAAAGACATATGTGGCATCTTGATAGCTGCTGATAAAGTTGGCATCGAGCTCATGACAGCAGGTATATGCTACCTGGAGTGACGTGCAGTGATACTGTCAACACTTTCATCCTGTGTTCACATCAAGTAACCAAGAAATCATCTGGATATCAGTACTGACATCTGCCTTTCTTGCAGACTTCAATGCTTGTTCAAGCAACCCATGCAGCAGTACTACTCATGCAGACAACACCTCATGCGTTGACCTGCCACCACCTTCTGCAGACTACAGCTGCAGCTGTGCAACAGGGTACAGCTGGAACAACGATACCCTAGAATGTCAAGGTGGGCTTTCTGGTGTTGTGTGCTGACATGGCAAAGGGCGTGGTGATCTCATCGTCATCACTTAAGGCCTGATGAGCGTGCACAACAGCCTTCAGCCCAGCAGATGCGGGCGATGTCGCATCACTGCAGCAGAGCATTGCTGGTTGAGGCTGCGCATTACAATTTTCATATGTGGTGATATACAGCAGAGAGTGCCTTGCATTGTTTCCAGCCTTGCTTAACTTGTTCTGGTTGATGTTTGTAGATGATTGTGTGTACAGAACTGACATGGCAGCATTCTGCAATGGCCACGGTAACGGCAGCTGTACAGCTGGAGTATGTGGTTGTCAACCAGCTTATGAAGGGCTGCGCTGTGAAGGAGGTAAGCAATGTGCAGCAGAAAGCCTACAAGTGTGACAGCACCCTGTGTTGTGCTGCTACTCAGGAAGGCCCCCTTGTACCCACCGCCACATGTCTGACATCGCGCATACATACTGTTCACCAATGTTGCTTATAGCCCCCCGGTGTGCAACACTCACTGCTGCTTTTGGATATGGTTGGCACTTGAACAAGGTAACGGTATGTAACCTGCAGATGGAAGCTTATACGACAGCCACCAACAGACCTGATGCTTCTGTACATTCTTCTGCACCTGTTGCAGATGTGAATGGTTGTATAGCAGACCCTTGCAATGGCTTGCCTCATACTGTGAACGACAGCTGTGTGGACAATGCAGCCCCAGCAACGGGCCATTCCTGCAACTGCAGTGCGGGCTACTCCTGGGATCAGGCCGCTCAGAAGTGCAGAGGTGAGCTGAATGTGCTGCACACAGCTGTGATACCCACTGTGGAAGTTGTGGGGACTTGCTTGAGGTTAGTTGCATGGTTGTTCACCTGCATTGTGGTTATGCTTCTGAGTATAAGTGTTATCTCCACGTGAGTGGACCAGGCCAGGCTTGCACATATATGCTCAGATATCCTGTTGGTGCTCTTATGTAATGCACGCCATAAGCAGCAGTTGCATCCATTTTCCTGTTTGCAAGAAAGCATCGAATACGCTGCTGTGCATGATGAGGAGCAACGCATTGTCTCATGTTGTGCCTCTGCAGACAGCTGTCTGGTGGTGCCCAACTACTGCAACAACCATGAGACATCTTGCTCACAGGGCATCTGCACCTGCTCCGCTGGCTGGGAAGGAACACACTGTGATATTGGTATGTGCAAGCGCACTAGTCAGCTGACTGCATGTGCATCTGACAACTAAGTTGGCTGAAGGCTGGCTCTTGAACACCTTGCCAACATGCCAGCATGGAGCGCCTATTCTACTGACGTGGTTTTCTTTGGTGCTGCTCATCATCACCTGCTGCTTGCAGATGTGATCGGCTGTGCTGGCAACCCGTGCGATGTCATCCCGAATGCTGTCAATGGCACCTGTACCGACATCCCGGCACCGGGAACGGGCTTCAACTGTACTTGTCAGCAAGCGTACACTTGGGACGCAGCCTCCTTCCGCTGCAGATATGTACCCAGATGCGGCGGCTTGGTGGAGGCCGGCATACCTTACGACTGCCCCGCACACTATGAGTACGACCCTGCCGCAGCCAATGTGACAAACGTCAACGATACGATGTGCTGCCGCTTCGTGCCAACATGCGGGTACTATCGCGAGGACGGGACCAGGTTCCAATGCCCAGTGGGCCGGGTATTCAACCACGCATCCGCCTCCTCAACTTCGCCGGACAACTCGACATGCTGCCGGTTGCCCTACCAGGGAGCATGTCCAACCTTGGATCTCCGACCAGTTCTATACAGTCCCTCAGCGACCAGTGTTGACTCCATACCCATCTTGGTAGTCTTCCCCGCTCAGGAATCCTGGGCTGCTTACTGTCCTTCACGCTTAGCACCTGGCGGTCAGCAAGCCAACATGTGCAACTTGAAGTTGCTCAGAATATCAATGTTCTCTGATCCTGGTCTGGTGCCCGAGGGTGTCAACAGCACCGCCCCTCCAGATGGCGACGGCTCATTCTTCCAGCTGAGCTTCAGCTGCCTCAACGTGTCATCACTGTCATGTCAGCTGCAGTTTGATCCTCATGCTGACGGGAGATGGTCAATCCAGATGTTGCCAGCCATGCAGACCACTGAGATGTGTGATCAGCAGGTGTCACTGCTACCTTCTATCACTGAGGTGCGTCCTGTCCACAGCCTGATGGGCGCCTAATAGCCAGCAATCTATGCCAATTCCACCAGCATTTCATGTGCTTATGGCAAGGGACCAGTGCAGGGACCAGTCACTAGCTGCAGAAACATACTGACACTGCGGAGATTTAAAGGTCTCAGCTAGAGGCTGTTGGTGCGTGCGCACAGATTGCATGCATCAAAGTAGAGGTCAAGCTGAGTGCTTCAGCAAGAACATGACATGACCAGTTCTTCCCATACTGTTCCTACTGTCACTCAGCTTTGTAATGCGAACTGTGTTTTTACTGCAGCTGGTGATTGACACCCTACCCCCTGTACTGGTGAATATGATTGTCAACAAGCAGCCTACAGCCGACGTGCATGATTTCGAAGTATGTGCGACCTTCTCAGAGCCTATCTTGTGGGTGGCAGACACTCTCTTACAAAGCTCTCCTTCCAACAGCAACAGCAATACAATCCCAGATTCTTCTTCTGCTGGTGTTCCTCAAGCCCAAGCAACAGCAGTCCCAGCAGCACCTACCGTATTTTCCAGTAGTGGTATCCTGCTCACCAACGCACTCCTCCTCAATATCTCAGTGACTCCCAAAGCAGTAGCCATCCTGAATGATGGATCATCCAGTGGTGCAGCCAGCCAGTACTGCATGTGGCTGAGAACATGGGGTGGTGCTACTGCTGAAGTGAAGGTTATTGGAGCGGCTTACCAGGACTTGGCAGGAAACACAGGCCAGCAGAGCCAAGTGGTTCAGGTATAAACAGACACCTGTATTTGTGAATAACATGTCGGATGTCTTGCAGCAGATGGTTGCAAGCAAGGTGATTGATCCTGTCTCAGACTGTGAATTGTGCTGAAGAGGTCTGCAGTAGTGTCTTTAGTAGTAAACACAACTGTAGTCTGTTTTTGTTTATCATAGGTGACCGCACCAGGCTCTGATCTGTGGCAGCAGGCCTCTGACCTTGCAGCTACAGCCACAGCCATCTCAGCAACAGCATCCGCACTTGGAGCAACAGCAGCAGCTGCTTCAGCCACAGGAGCTGGTGGTGCCACCAGCATACTGCGCAGTGTGGGTCACACGCAGTTTCTTGCCATGTCTGTCAGCCTGGCTGTGCCCTGGTTGCCTGCGGAGTATGTCAAGCTGTGTGCAGGACTAGAGTGAGTGATGGAGCAATGAATAGCTTGCAAGTTTCCTTGATGCTGTTGCGTGTTTCTGACAGGGGGACGGGGGCATCAGCTGCTTAGATGGCCGCAAATCTGGGCAGTTGACTTTTGCTCGGCTGCACCTGACAGAAGTCATCATTGGCCATTGAGGGCAAACCACACTGACTTTGCTGCTGGCATTGACAACACTGCCAGTGTCAACTGCTTGGCATGGTACTACGGGGGCTTGGCGAATTCCAAGCGAAGTTTGGTGCTGCAGCAGCACTCAGCTCAAGGCTGCTGTAGGGGTAGAAATCTGCAGTGACAAATTAGCCTGGAAGATATCTGTAACAGTGCCATATCTGGATTTCTGAGTCGTCACATGTGATGAATCTTGTTGCCCTGACCTTATGCCTGCAGGTGGTCCAACCTGGTCAAGCCAGCAGAGAATGTGGTCAAGGTTACGTCGAATGCAACATCACTCATCAGGGAGCAGCTGCCTGCAACAAGTCAGAGACGCCTGGCATCTGCGGCACCGACAACAAGCGAGAGCAGCAGCAGGCGATGCACTGCGGATCCTGAGAGTGGAGAATGCACTGGTTCTGTGACAGACGACAAGCAGAAAAACGGGCGGGAGTGGTCGCTGATGCATGCTGTGCGTGAGCTGCATAATAAGCAGCAGCAGTACATGGAACAGCACAAGTCTAGCAGCACTAACCTTATATTCCACAATGCGCATCACCAGCGGCCACCAGCCAAATCAGTGGGACCACCTGCTCGACAACTGCTAAGCCTGGGTGACTTCAGCATTGCTGTACAAGACACAAGCAGCAGCAGTACAGAGCACCGGCACCCCATACGACAAGTTCAGGAGCAACAAGACGCAGTTGTTGACAGTTGGTTGGCGGGCAACCAGCATATTGGCAGTTACCAGGCCAGCAGCACAGCTGGCAGCAGCTCTAGTGGTGTCAATTTGTCAGGAGCCAGCAGCTTCAGCAGCAGCAACAGCAGCAGAACCAACAGCACCACTTTCATTGCCGCTGGTGTCAGCAGGCAGCCGGAACAGTTCTCTCTTCATGAGTTGCGCATGAGCATACTAACGCTTGCAGTTGCAGTTGTTGCTGCTTCTGTTGTACAATGGCTGCTATTGGGAATATGGAAGCTGTGCAGGCTGGACCCTAAAAACCTTCCAACGTAGGTATTACTCTCAATAACCGATGTATAGGGCACTATGGTGTCAAGAGTTGCTTGTTTAGAAACTTCACACTTCCTCAACTTTCTGCATATCCACAAGGCTTGTGAGCTGTGAGTGATGTTGTGAAGCGACAGCGTTCGTGCCTGCCAGGTCAAGATGCCTGGAGATTTTTGAATCTTTCTTTTTTGTCCATTGCTCAGTCCTGCTGCATGCTGAAACATCAGCTAAAGCAGTACTCGACCCGCAAGCATTCTGCTTTGCTACCAGATATCTTGCTGCTGACCCCTCTCTTGATTATTTGGATGCAGGTTGTTGGTGTTCCCCAAACTACAAGTCTTTGTGTACAGCCTTCTGATGGTGCCCATCATGTACGGTGCTAGCAAACTCATCTCACACACACCTAGCCTGGCTACTAGTGAAGCGGCAGCAGGCATTGCTTGTGTTGTGCTGCTGCCACTGCCAGTGCTTGCATTCTGGATCTACATCATCTGGATGTGGCATCAGCAGCTCCATAGCAAGCCGGCCATTGCTGCTCGACGCACTCAAAGCCACTTCACACGCACCTATAAGAGTCCAGAGTCAGAGGACTCATCAGCAGTGGCAGCAGCAGCAGTGTTGTCAAACATGGACGATCATGGCGCCGCCGCCGCTAGATCAGGAGCAACTCTGGCGCTGATTGGGTCTCCAGATGACAACCCAACACTGATCATTAGAAATAAGAAAACTGGAGATGAAGATCTTGATCTCTGCATGGATGATCCGATCTCATCATCACCAGACAGTGAGATTGATCCCACATCAGGGTACACTGGCAGCCGGCCAGCCGGCAACCATCAGGCACCAAACCCTAGTGCTGGGGTTTATGGCCAGGGGTCAAGCAGACCCTGGAGAGGCTTACACAGCCAGGACGGTGACAAGAAGAGATCTGAAGGTGGTGAATCACAGTCAGTATCGTCATCAGCTGCAGCAGCACGTGGCAGTGGATCAGATGGATCTGGGGCAGCAGCAGTAGCTCAGGGCCCCAAAGCTGTAGCAGAAGGCACTGAGGATAGTGCAGAGCTTGATGAAGATCATGCAACGGCCATGGCAGCAGCATGGAATGCAGCCAGATCAGCTGGCACTACAAGCAACGGAGGAGGGTGGGGTTCTGCTGCTGGTGCTGCTGCTGCTGAACCAATGCTGAGCAGCGGCGGTATCAATGTGGGTGCTCAGCAGCAGCAGCAGCGGTCTGCGCATGGAGGACTGAGCAAACGCCAGGAGGTTTGGGGAGATGCTGAGCCTGGAAGCCCTGACGCAGGAGCAGCTGCTGAGGCTGGCCAGCCTTTAGCAGCAGCAGCAGCAGCAGCATTCCTGGATCGCTACTGGTTCCTGGTGGATGACTTGGTGGGAGATGACAAAACTGCAGCAGCAGCTCGCGTGAGAGTGTCTGTGCTGATGTTCTACATCGTGAGCACACTGCAGCGATGTTTAACAGCGCTGTTCTTTGGCCTGTACCACTTCAAGTATGTCAGTGTGCTGCAGCTTGCGGTGCTCATTGCAGTACATGCAGCGTTTGTGATGTATCTGGTCACTGCAAGACCGTATGCGTCCAACATCATGTTGGTTGCTGACGTTGTGGCATACACCTGCGAGCTCACCATACTTGGGGCAGCAGTAGTGCTCAAGCAGTCACCAGGAAACCAGAAGTTATTTGCTGTGTTAGTGACTTGTTATTTTGTTGATGTGGCGATCATGCTTGTACCTGAACTGGTACGGTTGGTGTTGATGGCTTACACATGGCTGAAGCGTCGAGCGCAAAACAGCAGGGCTCAAGCAGCAGCAGCAGCAGCAACAGAGGATGATGACAGTGCAGATGACGCTGTGATTGCAGCAGTTGGGGTTGAGGGCCGACCTACAGGGCACAAGCAGCCCAGAAAATCACAAACCAAGCAGCAGCAGCAGCAGCAGCAGCAGCAGGAGCAACGACAAGATGATATTCCAGCAGCAGTAGCAGCAATGGGTGTAGCAGCCCCCAGAGCATCAAATGTCAGAGGCATTGCTGGTGCTGCTGCTGCTGCCACTGCAGCACTGAGTCTGTCAGAGAATGGTGGCAAGAGGTGAAGCAACTGGATGGTGTCTATTCGAGCCTCAAACACACAGAGTCTGTGCAAGCATGCCGTCGCAGATGCTAAGTATGACAAGCTTGTGTCTCTTAAGAGGGATGCGGTGGGCAATGCTACATGCAATGAGACGAGCTGGGCCCGAACTGGGCGGAGACAAATAATGTACAACTCCTGCAAGGTGTCTACTGTGACTGCCTGAAGTTGTGCTGCTCAACTGTCAGTGTTTTGGGCGTTCAACCCAGGGGGTGATGCCAACAACCAGCTGATGTTGCAGCTGATGTGGTCAATTGCTTTGTATGTTGATCTACTGTCGTGAGCCTTACAAACGATTGCCAAGGAAGTTCCTCATGAGTATATTCATTATGACAAGAAGTTTGCCAACTATGACGTGTCTATGACATGCACCTGACTTTCACAGTTGATTATATACGTACGTGTCGTCAAGCATACATGTATATGCTATGCTTTGTGTGTGCTTCTATGTTTCTTATATACATGCCTGCAAGTAAGCAAGCTGATCATGATGCTCTTCAACATGTCACATTGCACCCCTACGGACGTAACCCCAGTTTCACTAACCCGCTTACCAGCGTAGCACTTTACTTACCAGCCTGGGACTCCTGTTTACCAGGCTAGTGACCGAGAATACCAGGCAGCACGTCTACCAGGCTGATTTCCGCTTGCTGTTTACTGGTAGTAACCCACACAAATATGATACT
>LWCB01000757.1:0-22242 GCA_001630525.1 Coelastrella sp. M60 | reverse complement strand
TGCATGGAAGATTAGAAATTTGTCTGAGCATACTGCTGGAAGCACACTGCATGGAATGTCCGCTTCTGAAATGGGGCGCGGGGCCGATGGCAATATTGCTATGGCTGATGGGTAGTTTATATATATATATATGTTGCGAGTGCAACTGACTCTTTCAGCAATACATGAATGTTGTGAAGCTATATGTCACACCAACGTGACCACACCGGATTGAAGTTATCCCAAGTTGCTGACACGGACTTGTTTGATTGTCATACTGAGAAGTATGCCTCTTTTAAGCTCCACCACTGGAGCGGCCAGCATGAAATATATTGATCATGTAGCATAACAACAGCATCAGTTGATGATTGACGTATGACCAACGACATATGTGCAGCGCACCAGTACCGGCTTGCGTTCAATTTGATTTATTGGAGCTGTTCTCGCCAAGATTTGTGACGTAAAGCATATACTTTGACTCCAGAACAGGCCTGTTATCTACAACCTGCACTGCTGGTTGTTGGCAAATGGTTTCAGCATAGCTCTTGATTAAGACCGGCTAGCACTTTGAGCAGCCGACGTTGTCAGCGAACAGCTGACCAGTCATTCTTACAAGTTTTTTGTTGTCACGACCACTGTGATTGAAAAGATTCTGTGTCGTTGTCCCAGCTGTGGTATGTTGTGAACGTTGCTGGAATGCAGCATTCTGCCTGTCAAGCATCATTAATGCCGGAGAGTTCTATAATCAGCTTGTGCTGTCATCAGCGTGGTACCATCTGTACTGCAACTATGCTCAGCATCAACTGAGTAGCAGTGAACAAAGTGTGAAAGGATACATGTTAAGCTGGCATCCTGCATGTCTGCCTTGAGCAGTTGCAAGTGCAACTTTCCCTGAGGGATAAACCTTCCCACAACTGACTACTATATGTAACATACCAGTTGGAGTTGCCAGGCTATTTGGCTCAGCACACTGAGTCCCGTTCAGTGGGTCTTGGAACATTTTGGTAATCTTGCAGCCTGTTGTGAACATTTCTGTAAGGCGATCCGACGTAGATGGTATATTCACTGATCTACCATAACGTCTGTTAACAGAGTCCAGCTTGCACGACACGACATCTGAGGATAGCTGCTCTAGACAGCTGCTGAGTGATCTCTTTTCGACATCATCTTGCCTTACCTTGTTGTACTTCTGCTTGTGAAGGGTCCTGTCTATCTATGACATTTGAACAGGGTGCAGCTCAATATCAGATTGTCATATATGATGTTATGCCCACCTGCAATACACCATGATATTAGTACTCATAACCACAGCAATTGGACCCAAGCAGCGGCGGCAGCAGCAGCAGCAGCTTTATCGTGGTTGTAATGATACCAGCAGTAGCAGTGGTGATCATTGACGTGGTGGAGTTGGCAGCAGCAGGGAGCAGCAGCAGCGAGGGAGTGGCAGACAGTGTGCAGTGATTACTAATGTAGTACATATCTATATTTGGTTTCCCCCTGCAGATACTGCTCAGTCATCATTCATGAGTGGCACATGCTTGATTTCTGCAGCTGTCATGCTCCTACAGGCTTTCTCACGTTGAGGAGTGCCGTTGCATCACACATTAGTCTCAAGACGAGTGTTGTGTGCTTCAGTTCTCCTACAACAGTTTGGGCAGACACGTCGCTTCACATCAGTTTTTGTGCAGTATGCATGCCAGTGTTGGTCTGTGACACCATACTCAGCTTGGCAGCTGGTTGCCGTATCTCATGCCGTGTCAACACGCAGGTAGGACGATGGGGCCCAATTGTTGCACCCGCTACTTGCTGCCAACATACATGGGTGAAGGTTGCTAGTTCCCCAGCTTGTGTTGTGGTTGATTACTGCAGGTGTTGTTCACTTGTGATTGTAGAAGAGTCCAAGAGTTGTGAAAGGAGGAATGGCAGATACCATGATAGCGGTATTTTGTTTTCCAAGACTGACTCCAGTCTCAATGTTTTCATCAGATACCCTCGCTCAGTAGCCTTTGCCTAGAAGGCTACCCCAGAGGGGTTGTGATGTATCTTGTGGTATGGCTGGCTCAGCCAGCCGATTGTATTTATCCCAAGGGCCTCGTGGCCGGAGTGGGTGTCTCTACTACTAGGCATGGTAAAAGCAAACATATACAACAAAGCAGCTTGCCTGAGTGCATGCAGAGCCCTCTACTTGTCCCGACGTGCAGCAGCCAAGTCCAGCAGTCATACATCTAGTCTCTCTTTAGCTAACATCGTGCCTGTCTCACCTACGGCAAATATGAGATCGAGTTAGCTCTTTCCCGGAAATGATGAGACTTAGCTTCTACACCCAAGGGCCTCGTGGCCGGAGTGGGTGTCTCTACTACTACTACACATGGCACAAGTTGAGGGCTAGGAAAGAGCCAACGCCATCGCGGGTCCATACGTAGCCACTGCGAGGATTCGTGCAGCCAGAGTCTGAAATAAGTCTCATACACACTTTATTGGCAAGCATTGTTACATCACAATATACCTACTCTAACTCAGGCTGCTCTACAGCTGCTTTAGGTCTGGCAAATGTGTCTGATTAGTTAGGCTGGTAAGACAGTGCTTATCCGCCAGCAATGGCGTCCTGCCTGGCAACAATCCACACATTGCTGCAATGTTATGCCTGCTGGGTCATACTCCAGAGTCATACCAGATGGTACAAGGTCACCTGTGTGCCAGCTACTAGTAGCTAGTGCAAACAACACAAGGCAGACCGGACAATGAACAGTGTACAAGCTTTTTACTACCGCAGGCACGCCAGGTTCTCAGCAGGCTGTTAATGACATCACACTGTATGGTACAGGTAACAATCGGAGCAAAAGGTCAATACATGATCTGCTGTGACAACTGACAAACCAAAAGGACATACTCGCAAATTCAGCAACATAACATAACATATTGGTGTGCTGACAATCCAGCTTTGTCCCTCTTGCACAGGACCAGTCAGTCATATAACCAGCACCTCTGCATCCCAGGTTGACTGTGCGCTGAGAGCAAGCTGCAACTGCTTCAAGGTTGCTGCCCATCATATCCGTGCTGCACACACACACAAACACCCTTACCCTGAATGTTGCTGTGGTGCAAACACGCCGCAATTACCAACGTCCGGCTAAACAACAATGTGCCGCCAGAAACAGCCTGTTGCATACGTCCACGCGCATCCTGGCATGCTATTGCTGGCTACGAGCAACATGACTCTTCTATTGTACAAGGTGTACACCAGACTGCTGCCATCAGTAGGTGCACTACTTTTACATTATCTGCAACAGAGGCAACCCCCTGCCACATCACATAGCTGTCACCAGCCAGGTCTAAGACACAATGGGTTTGATGCGCAGCATCTGCTGGCCCTTCTCACTGCCTCTAAAGGCTGCAGCAGAATCACTGCGAGGACTTGCTGGCAGCTTGGTGCTCCAGGGAACTGATTTGGCATAGCCAACACCCTGCAAGAACCAAACAGAACTTGTCCAGGTAAGCAGATGATCCGACTAACACAAGTACCATACCCGTGAGAGTATATGGCGCTCCTATGCAACTATTGATTGTGTGTGAAGGGGCCCAGAGGTCCAAGCAGCACCCCCACCTGCTTCGCCTGGCAGCGGCCCTCATCAGTATCACAGACTGGCAGGTTCTCAGGACAGCAGTGTTCCTTGTCCTCACAGCAGGAGGCATTCTCCATGGGACAGCAGCCCCAGCTGAAGCAGAAGCCGGCGATATCACTGCAACAAAGAAACAAAGGAAGTTGAATTTTGAGCGTACTAGAAAAATACTTCTGCAATACAAAACCCTGCCCTATTTAGTAGCATATGAAATCAACCTTGTACTGTCCATGTTCTGGCGCCCAAGGGCTCAGGCTGAGAAGCAGATCAATACGAGACATAACAATGTCACCAGGAATTGAGTACACAAGAACAGGGTAAGCAGTGGTGGTTCTACACAAACTTACGTCAAGCAACAGCATGTTGAGGCAGGTGGGCACTCTGTCGTGGTGTCACATGTCACAGGATCTGGCTTTGGTGGGGGGGTGGGGCCAGGCTTGGGGCCAGGCTTAGGGCCTGGAGGAGGTGCGGGGGGGTTGGGGCCCTTCTTGATAGGGTAGCTTGGTTGGATGGCAATACCACACATACCAGCCTTGCCCTTGCCCATACGGATTCTGATATATCCATGATCACCCCACTCTGCACCCCAACTGTTCTTGATGATCCAGTAGTTACGGTGACGACCCTCTACATCAGTCGTGCTGCTTTCCACACCATAACCAACAGCCTGGTGCAAGAGTACACCAGCGGCATTAGGTGTTGTGAGATATGCAGTGAGAGGGTTGCTTTAGCTGCAAGCACACCGAACCTGACAGCTGACTTGCCTGATGCAAGGTGCTCAGCATGTCAACTCTGCTGCACCTGAGAGCATCAAAGAGATCGCTCATGCAAACATGTTGTTTGTTGGAGACAGATCTGAAGGTCAACAACTAGAACTCTGAACTAGAACTCTGTCAGACAGACCCCAAGCAACAAGGCTCTGCAGGCAGGTCTGTGCTTACCAGTACTCCATGGTCCAGCTGCTCTCCGCACTCTACATCATCAAAGACGCCTCCCATGTAAAGCTGGAAGGAGCGCTGATCTGCCTCTATTGCCACAGCAACAGGCTGCTTGCTGACAGCCTTCTTCAGAGCCACTTCATCATACTGTGGCACATCCTCATAGCCATCAATGGTCACCACAGGGCGGGCATTCAACTCGCCGCGCCCGCAGACACCATCTTGGGCTGCAGGCAATGCAGGGCATTGATGCATAGCACAAGAGAGCATTACCACGACATTCATGTTGCATGAATAGCATTCAACGCCGAGGCAGTTGGAAGCATAGACCCTATGTTTCCATGACAGCCGCAGCCTGTTGTCACCTCACTGCAGGGGAAGACACACTGCTACTGTGGTCACCTGTATATGGGTAGTCAGCTTCAGCGTGAATGCCTTTTGCTTTGATTATGTACTCGAAGGCGTAATCCATGAGCCCCCCGCTGCAGCCATGGTCCTTCTTGGTGTCACAATCCACAAGCCCTTGTTCACTCAAAGAAACTAATTTACCCGTAACGATGGCATTGACTCCCTCTACTGCGCCCGTTGTACTGAAAGCCCAGCACGAACCACACTGCAGTGTGTGAGGCAGCAGGTCAGTATGAAACAATTGATTACGATGTCAGAACGAGCGGTGCATCACTAGAGACTGACCTGCTGTTGATTCTTGACTTCCGCGACTGCGTTTTGTTTGCGCCAGTCGATTTCTTGAGGAAGAGTCGCCTCATCCAGGTCGCCGTGAGAAAATGTGGTTAACCTGTTTTCTGTTTTCTGGAACTTCCTGTATCCCAGTGCAAACTTCTGTTTGTACTCTTCGTGAGTGAGATCGGCCAAAGAATTCAGGCCAAGCTGCAAGCATGGACAAGAGGAAGTCAGCAGAGGTGTCCTTCCCCAGTCTCCCACTTGCTTCGGTTGCTCCTTGCATACAAATCACTTACCCAATGCGAGTTGTGCTTGGCATTGTACTCTTCAATGTACTTGAGGTTGTCCACGAACGCCCTGAAACGGTGCTCGAACTCCTGCGCAGCGTCCAAGGTCAGATTGCGATCCACATCACCTAATCAGCCGTCGTTTGCCTGCATGAGCTTCATACCTTGAGATCATTTGTATACCCCTTCTTGTGCTTCGCTACCCACTCCCAGAACGCCTGCCTTGGGTTAGCCTACAAGGAGCATTCACATTGAGCAATACGATGACATGATGCCTCCAAATAACCATGCGTACAAACCTTAGCACCAAGTAGTTCTTGTTCATGCCTCTGCCTCAGCAAAGGGTCCGCTGCTGCAGAGACAGCACAGCAACAAACAAATCCCAGCAGCAGCAGTTGGACACGACCCATTTTGCTGAAGGCCAATAAATTGATCCAAATAGATTATGCTGGCTGGTAGGCATAGCTTGCCAAATGTATATCGCGGCACGAACCTGTTACTCTCAGGGGGTTCTGCTGACTACGCCGCTGTGTCAGCGACGCTTATTCCTCATATATGCAATAGCATGCCCATGGAAGCTGTCACGCAGCTCAAGGTACGCATGGCGTCTGCTGTGCAGCAGTGTGGCTGTGTGCAACTTCCTGCTTGCTGGTTGGCGCGCAGTGCCAGTCTGGCGCAGAATCGAGGCAGACCCATTCAACGACATGCTCTTATGAGGCTGCATTGCTCTCTTAATCTGAAAGTACCCAGCTGGTGTGGGATCTCCGATACAGAACACATATACTGCTACTACTGCTGCCACTGCGGCAGTCCTTAGCAGAGCCCTCTGCTGTCATAGCACAGAACCCAGCACTGGCTGAGAACGGAGCGTAACAACAAGCAAATAACCCAACTGTACACCACAAACATCCAAATTCTTTCACAAGTCGTGTTGTAGAATAGAAATCATCAGTAGAGCGTACTACAGTGCCCACAAGCTCTGAACACGGTTACCCTGAGCGTGATCATGAGGTGGATGATTGATTATTGCATATCCGTCAGGGAATCACTGCCCAAGGGCCGTATGGCCGGAGTGGGTTAACTTGTGTGTTTGTTTTGCCTGAGGAGCCGGTGCAGCTGCGGTAAGTTCCTGACGTCCTTACTGAGGGGAGTCACTCACGATGGCATTGTGACAGGCCAACTTGGTCTCAGTGATTGGCCACTGCGGTGGTTCAGCTGCTTGAGTGCATTTCCTACAAGCCTTGTAGGCACCGAGTCCAGGTACTACCTGGACTGTAAGGCTTACAGTCCTGGCAGTTCCGAACGGCGTTCTGCTTGCAGTTAACGGTTATGTGTGGTAACTGCTGAGCACCTGCTTTCACGCGTCCATGTCTATGACTCTGGAAGTAGATCTCTCACTGTATGATACCAGGTTGCGTCTGCCAATTGCACATGCGCTTCCGAAGATTGAATCTAGCCATTTGTCAGGAACGCGATGGCGCTTGCAACCCTGAAAAGTGTCTTGCATGGAGTGGTGCAGCTGCATCACGGCTAAAGCAACCTGCAGCTGCAGTGAATCCTGAACCAATGGCGTGGGCCTTTGCACCTGTTATGGAGCTGATATATCATCAATGTTCAATATTCAAGTCAAACTGGTAGTGTCGAGACGTGTGTTAGGTTACCAATATCAGGTCCGACCACAGAATTCTCAAAACAATCTTATACAACAAGAATAACATGTATCAACATGACAAAAAACGTAAGGTGCACATTAGGGACACTCCAAAACCTGTTCTGATGAAGCCGGCAATGCAATCAAAGGGCAGACAGACAGTATGCAACCATAACAAGCCCATAAGGGTCCTCATGTGAACTGTGAGGGTAACTACCACTACAGCCCATAGCTATATAGAACTTAAGGAACCACACCACGACAAGGGCTGTACATGATACTGCACCTGCGACTTAGATCCGCAGGGATCTCAAACATCAACAAACTGCTCCAAAGACTTCAGCGGTAACATGCCAGATCTTAGCCACATAGAGCACTCAAATGCTTGCCTACATTTAAGCTGCAGCCCTCACACCATGACATCCACCCTGTGAGCGAGTCACTGCCACTTGCCAGCTACGCTACAACCACTACACATCTGTCAACAAACAGACCCTGGACATCAAACACCCTGGACAACTGCAAAGGTGTAGCCTGCATCAGGCTGGTCATGCGCACCAGCCAACACAAGTCAATCAAGCAGTTAACAAAACATTGGCAAGTCAACAAAGCCAGTAGAAACATGCACATGAACGTCACGCGCACCACCTGCATTGGTAATTGTACTAGTCAGCAAACGACCCTGACCGTAAATTCTCTCAGGACACAGAACTACAGCTGGTAATGCCCACCACCACTGGTGACCGATCCATGTACACGACCTAGCACAAAT
The DNA here is from genome assembly GCA_001630525.1 of Coelastrella sp. M60. NCBI lineage: Eukaryota > Viridiplantae > Chlorophyta > Chlorophyceae > Sphaeropleales > Scenedesmaceae > Coelastrella > Coelastrella sp. M60. Next base: position 14,314 of record LWCB01000757.1, on the reverse strand, counting down.
TCTGCAGTCACTGAAATGAAGATGTCAAACCAATTTGTGCATGTACAAGCTTTGTCTGAAAGTACCTAACACAACATTCGAACATTACGCAAACAGCAGCAGCAACAACATCAACACACCTCCCCCTGCTCAGTACATGCTCGGCATATACAAAAGCCTTGCTTGCTGAGTGATGCAGGAGGAATGGTGTTGCAACAGGGCACTCCACATGATTTTCATCATGACATAATGGAAACCTCATCTCTTCTTCTCATGCATGCAGTTTGCATGCAGTCTTTGCAGTGCATGCAGTTGAAGCGGAGCGCCTCATGTGACCAGGCATATCGAGCAATGCGCATGAGATACATTGCGACAAGAAACACACTGCAACAGCATGATTAGCACAACTAGAAGACGGAGACAAGGACCGCCATCAACGCTGCAATGGTGTTACAGGATTGTAATGAGATCACTCCACTGTACACAAACGCCACAGACTGGTATACCGCGATCTTGCATGAAGCCACATCAAGGACTATCACCTCCAGCGAATTATTTGCTCCCTTCAGCTGTAGCAGCAGCCACTGCTTCTGCCAGTGCTGTTGCTGACCCACCATGAGAACTAGAGTGTGCCAACTGCTGCTGTTGTTGCTGCCTCTGCTGTTGTTGTACTGCATGTACCTTGCTGGCATAGATGCGCCTGGCTCTGCTTGCATCGTCAAACCAGCCGCCAACATCTCTCTCACTTGGCATGTAGTCAGTAACACTAGCTGGTGAATCTCTGGTGTTGGCACCAGCACCTGCGTACCGCACCACAGCATCATGGTTGCTCGTGTACAAAATGATCATGGCTTGCGCCGATTATACAACATCTGTAACCCTGATAGACACGATAGAAGCTTTGACAGGTCAACAGCTGTCATGATTGTAACGAGTAAAGCTCTGCCCTGAAGAAGTGCAGAATGAATTGCTGACACATACACAGGCTCCTGAACAGGTGCAAGCATACACCACCCCTTACCTGCCAGTCTGCGCAATCCCTCCACATTGGTCAAAGCATGATGTGCTGCCGCCAGGAAACCGTCCAGCAGCTGCTCATGCAGTGGCGGCATCTGCTGCAGCTCTGCTACTTGCAAAAACCTCTCTGTTGCATCCTCCCAGGTAAGCTTGCGCAGATGCTCATCTGTCAAGGGCTGGGGCTCATGGCTCATGGCATGATGCAGACACTTGCTGAACTCATCAGGAGTCCTGTGCGCACAAGAGACACAGCAGATTAGCAAAGCGAGCCATGGCGAGTCTGCGGCATGCACAACACACTGTCTGTGCCAGACAACTGATGTGCAATCTTGCAGCAAACTACTTATGAGCATGTTGTGCAACAAACCCCTTGAATGACCGAAAGCAACATCACTATCAAAGCCACTGCTTACCTGTACATTAAGCAATTAGGAAACTGTGCAAAGAACATGTTGCTGGGGTGATCAGCGCAGATCACAAACTTGCCCATGGCCAGCGCCTCTGCTGAAGTTGTGGCAACAACATCTGACAGGCTGGGGTTGATGAACACCTTGTAGTCCTGCAGGGAGGCATCTGTATGATCCCGTGGACCATTGAACTTGAGGTTGAGATGACGATGTTGTGCTGCTTCTTGCACAGCCTGCAGAAGACACCAGAGTGATAAATTCATTATGCCCTTCTCAATATTCACCGGCTAGCGGGGCTTAGATACTTATACTGAGTGCAATGATAAACACCACAAGACAAGCAAGGACTATTCAACACTGAGGAGTTCAGGCACGACTTTACCGGACACGCCCCAAAGCAAAACAGCAAAAACACCAGTGTCCGAACACACCTGCAGATCTGGCCCCGCACCATACACATCAACTTCGATGTTTTTGCCAGTGGCTGCTGTGTGCTCATCCAACCGCTCCAGCAACTCTGTGTAGCCTTTGGCCCACAAGACCTTGCCAAGGAAGTATGCACCCTGCAGATGACAACAACAGCAAAACATTGATAGACACTCCATCATGTTCCCCAGTTGCTGGATTGCAACTCAGCAAAGCCTGCAAGCATCTACAGCTGCGGGTAGATACATGGGATAGGCAGATGCCACTGCACCTTGACCCTCACTTGCATAAACAAAAGGTACGCAGCATGCTGATTTTGCGCAAACACATGGTGGAAGCCTGCATTCTGCTTTGCTGTTCGCTGTAGGTTGTATTCATACATGACTTATAGCCCACCTTTTGCCACACTTGCTCCCCATGTGCTGCAGCTTCTGCTTTTGCCTGGCCTACTTGGAGGAAGGTAGGACTCACTCCATGAACAAACTGAGTCTCCTGACGTGGCAACGGCTGCACTGCATCGCTCAACTTGATCACCTTGTGGCAGTATATGCGACAAACCCAGGCATTAATGTGCCTGCAGACACAACAGAAGCAGAAGACAACAGCAGCCGTGCGTGAAAGTTGCATATGGCCTTAGAAAACACATTCCAGGGATCTGTTGATACAGCCCAGGTGCCCATATTGTACAGTAAGCAAACAGCAGTGGATGTTGATTGTGACAACATGTCACTGGTTTAAAACCCAGGTGACAGTACTGTACCAGTAGATCAGGTCACTAGGCCGGCCACATGCTCTCACCTGAGCAGCAGCTCCTTGATGTGGCCCTGCTCTTCTCTGCGTGCATAGTCCAGGTAGTTCGTGTGCATGACCCCAACCACATGCTGGAACTTGTCAGTCCAGCGCCGCCCATGATGGTACCTGCAGAACACAGCGATTGCAGGGCTGAGACCCAGTGCTTTACCCATGAGGTGAAGACAAACACACATTCACATGCTTGGGCTTGTCATCCCTTGTGATGATGCTTGCTACTCTGGGTCTGGCTGCATAGCTTATGACAGAGACATGCTCAACAAATTATCTTCAGTTATAACATAGGCATTGTCTGCTCACCAGTTAAGGTGTTCTGGCTCCTCCAGCACTGCCACATCAGCCTCAGCATCTGGAATGTACTGAGTGATGTCACCAACAGGGAGGATGCTGCCTGGAGGAGTCAAAACAGCGACCAGCGACAGAACACCAGGTGTCAGGCATGGCAGAGCTCCTTTAGAGCAGGGTTTCACACTACTGTACGGTGCACTCTAAGTGCTGTCATACACAGATACTTCTGTGCGGAAGCATGTTGTTGCAAGTACTCTTTGCCTTGCCATCAGGGCTCTGCTCTCACCTTTCTCAGGTGCATACCGGCCTGGATAGAACCTGACCTTGAAGCCACAGGCCAGCCCTGTGCGCTTCTGAGCCCACTCTCTGACAAACGCCTCCTGATCTGCTGGCGAGTCAAAGGTTACACTGTTTGGAAAAACACGCTCTTGGTCTGGTTTGGACAGCCTGTGGTGGATTGCAAACATCAAGTTTGATACAAGAGAGCCCAAGGAGTTGGGTGCTGTAACAGCGGATGTATCATTCCTGCTTGCTGCTCTCCTTGCTTTTGCTCTTCAGGTTGCATACAACGATGTCACAAATCAGCATACAGCAGTATGTCTTTGATGGCATCGTAGATACATTGTGGGGTTATGCTCTGCTGCACACTGTCAGTGACTGTCCAAGGATATAAGCCGGCATAAACTGCAGTATTAATCTGCTTTGCTTACCATGGTAGAAGCAGTGTCACCTGCCTATCCTCATTGTTTGCCAGGTAAGCAGCACGCAGCAGCGGGTTTACTGCTGTGCCAGTCATCCAGGGCAGACTGGCTGTTGTTACAATGGCTACTGATCTGCCAGGATCTTTCAAACTGCGCTTGGGCTGCTTGCGCTTGTGCAGGATATCAAGATAATCACTCATTTGCTGATACCCGCTGGTGTCTGCTTCATGCTGCTGCTGCTCTGCCAATGCCATACCATTTGCCTCCCTTGCAAATATGGCTAGGCTGTTGCTGCTGCCACCTGCCCCATTATTAGGGCTTGGCGGGTCATCCATGCTGTTTGGATCCCTGAAGAATCTGGGCACCAGATCCCAGCCCATGGTCGCTGCATCTGAGCTGCTTCGCTGCCAAGGAACAAGCTGTTGGCCGTCACTGCTGCTGCGGCTAATGGCATACTCGCCAGCTGTCTGCATGCTGACTTGCTGCAACAACGCACCCAGACTTTGCAAATTGGCTTGACAGTTGTTGGCTGTTTCCTGCAGAGTCAGCTGTGCATTCTGTATCGCCTGCCTTGATTGCTGCAATAAGCGTGCTGCTACGGCCTCAAGCTGCCTTGTACCCTCGTCTGCTGCGGCCCAGCTGCTACCACTGCCGGAACCACTTGCAGCATCGTCTTCTGCTTCAACTACTGCTTGTGGGATATCCAGAGGCCTATCACGCAATGCTGGTGCTGTAGTGACTCGGGGGAAACGTGCATCTGCCAACTGTGACTCTTCAACAGAGCCGATTTCGTGGCTGTTGCGGCGTCCTGGGCTATTTTCAGGATTCAAGGTGCTGAGCACATCCCAATCCTGTCGTAGATGAACCCGCTGACCCTTACGCTGAGCAACGCCTGCATCTGCAGTTAACAGGCTACCCTCTGATGCTGAGCGCTTTATGCCTGCCTCAATAATGGACTGTGAGGACTTGACCTTGCGCAGAAGCGCCCATTCGTCGGGATGCGAAGTGTCTAAAAGCTGCTTCAGCGGTTCAAAGCCACTACTAAGACGTGTTTCTGCTTCCTTTCTAAACTTGCTTTCCCACTGCTCGTAGTTGTTCACAAGTTGCTGCATCCCAGGATGCACTGCCCCAAGTCTCTTCCATGCTGTCAAATCGCCATTGCTTGCTTCTTTCAATGTCTGCGAAAGGCTTCTGAATGCCGATGCGGAGTCAGTTATAGCAAGAGGACGAGCCTGCCAGGCAAACAGAGACTGGCCTTGTTGCCAGGGCGTGGGCGTTGCTTCTGCCATTTCGCAGAGAATGCTAGTACATGGTCACAAAACGTACGGCTTGGGTTGTGCTTTGTTCGATGGAAGTGTGCATGTATGTGATTACGTGCCAGGTCACCCAGCTAACAAGGGAACCCTTTGCCAAACAACAACCTTTTGCAGTACGGCCAGGCAGAAAGCGCGTTGGGACGTAGTTCAATACTTCTTGATATAATAACCTGTATATGCTGTCGAATTTTGTGCAGGTAGTAGAGCGCCGCATGTCAGAAAGCTGTTTTGCACCTAGTATTTACTCATTGGTCTAGGAACGTTTTATGAACACTTTCCTCCCCGGCAGATGCCATTAAGGTGTCTGGTATCAAGTGCAGTGCGCCGTACGTAGTTCGCACCCGTCTGCTGCTGTCCTCCGCCTCCCTGCCAGTATGGGCAAGCGTAAAGCAGAGGATGCAGGGCAAAGGGCGCAGAGAAAACAGAAAACAGATCCTTCTGAACAGCATATAGAGACTGCCAAGCAGCCTGTCTCAGTGAACAAGTTCAAGAACAAGGAAAAGGTTCTGGTTCTGGGCACCAGGGGCATCACCTACAGGTAGGATCTCCAGGCTGCCGTCACTTGCGGAAAGAAGCACGTAGTATTTTAGTCCATGCTACGGGAACCAGATGTTGCTGGAATGACACGGCGGTGTGAGGTCGGTGTTGTGTATTTGGGCGGCAAACCTCTGCAGCAGGTCCATCACAGCTGTCAACGTCACTGCACATTTGTCTATGTTGTCATGCACTGCTATAGCTACTCACATACGTGTTAGCGTATCTGCAATATTGTGGGTCCATCTGACCGGGGTTCCAGCAGCAGCAGTAAGATTGTGGTCATCCAACTGTAAGCGTCTCCAAGACGCGGCGCACACAGCATGCGCTATCGCCCTAAAAGAGCTCCTCTGTCCGCTCACAACACCTCTGATATCCGTGTGCGTTTCAATAAGAACCATATACACGTGCTTGCAATGTTGTGTTCAATCAACCTGATGCAGCAATCCTCCTCATCTGCATCCTGCTTCATTCCACTCTGTTCTGCTCTGCTGTGTAGATCTCGTCACCTGATGTCAGACTTTATACAGCTGCTACCCCACAGCAAGAAGGATGTAAAACTAGATACGAAAAGTGACAGGTGTGCTTCCGCTGCAGACCTATTGACTATAGTGCCCTTATAAGCTGATTAGTGCTGCAGAGGCCTCTCTGCCCTCAAGGTAGTCTCAGCCAAGCGCAGCATAAGCATGTTGGTGGCAGGCGCTTGTGGCATTCAGGAGAGGCTATTTTGACCCTCTCCGTACTATTCAGCTGGCGGACAGGCAGCCTAGGCAGACTACACGGATCCTGTGCGTAGGCAGTCAGTAAAGCAACTGCAGCTTAGTGCTGACTTCAGCTTTTAGCTCCTGCTCTTCATAGGACTTGTCAGAAAACCAGCAGAGTGCTTCTGACGTTCTTTATGCCACATCTTTTCTGTTGTGCGACCGTAGGGGCGTCATCAACGAAGTAGCTGAGGAGAAAGGCTGCAGCAGTGTGCTGTTCTTTGAGGCAAGAAAGAGGCAGGACTTATACTTGTGGATGGTAGGTCCTGTGCAGGGGTAGCTGTACAGGTTTATGTGAATGATCACTGACTATGGCGCAGCCACCACTTGCTTCAGGCCATCATATGCATGCGACTGCAAGCATGTGCATTGGATCAATGTTGCCATTGCCTCTGTGCTACCATCAGCGGCGTAATGACTTGGCAAAGTAGCCTTATCTTGAGCATCACCTTCCAAGTGGTATCACCAGTATCTACCACACAACTGAAAAACACTTATGCTACTCTCTGCTATCTCCCACCTGGTCTACTGCTGACAGGCCAAAGCTGCGGATGGCCCAACAGCAAAGTTCCTTGTGCTGAACGTCCACACCATGGACGAGCTGAAGCTGACTGGCAATCACCTGAAGGGGTCGAGGCCAGTGTTGAGTTTTGATGCAAAGTTTGATGATCAGCCTCACCTGCAGTTGCTGAAAGAACAGCTTGGGCAGATATTCAGCACACCAAGGAACCATCACAAGGGCAAGCCGTTCTTCGACCACATCATCAGCTTCAGCTTGGCTGATGGATGCATATGGATGAGGAACTACCAGGTGAACTTCATTTGCACTTGAGCTTTATGATAGTCCATTTGCTCTGGTCACTGTCAGCAGGTGCAGTGACTAACCCCTTGCCAGTGAGCTGCATGACCAGTGAAAGCAGGCACATGCATTGCTGTTCTTATGAGCCAACACGAATGACAGGTGACACACAGGCTTGAAGCCCATACACAGTGATACAACGAAGCCACAATCGATGTTACGTGTGTGCAGCATATACACACATGCATGCTCTGCCGCATACCCATGTGTTACTGTTTCTATTGCTTTAGCTGCCAAATGCACTGATGTGTGAATGTCAATACATAAGCTACGTGGCTGTTGCTGCTGTTGCAGGTTGTGATGCCGCTAGACAAGAAGAAAGCAGATTCCTCCAATGTCACACTAGTAGAGGTTGGACCCAGATGTGCTCTGCGTCCCATACGTATATTTGAGGGCAGCTTTGGAGGCAGGGTACTGTATGACAACCCAGAGTATGTTGCTCCTAACATGGTGAGGCGGTTGCTCAAGCAGCAAAAAGCTGGCAAGTACAACCAGAAGGTGCAGCAGAGAGCAAAGCGGCGAGAGCATGAAGCAGCTAATCCTATGCCAGCATCAGAGATTGATGAGGTGTTCAAGAGAGGTTGATATAAATGTCACAGTCATCAGAGGATGTTGTCACCCTATGCAGCCTGACAACTGCTACAGCCAACAGCTGCAGTTGATGCGCCAGTGCAACACCTGGTGTGCATTACTCTTGGCCTTGTTTCTGCCAGAATCATTCTGGCATGATCTACGGTGGATAGTATAAGCATCTTAGACTCAATAGTTTCCAACTTCAACCGGCTGAGGCACTGCCATGGCATGTCAGCTCTGTGACAGCAAGTCACTCAGCGATGCATCTGGGCTTTTGTGCACAGCTACCGGGTCATAGAGCACTGCTTGTACAACAGTTGCACCATGCCCGGAGTCAGGGGTTCTGTGCCGCACCTGGTGGCCATACTAGAATGCTGACATTTCAATAATGTTGTTCAACAAGGCATCACTATACTGAGCCAATTGGAACCTTTGCAAAGTTTGCTGAACTGCTAGGTTTACCAAGTTGCTAGACATGGCAAGGCAAGCAGTCAGCAGCAGGAACTTCCTGTAATTGTAATTATAATTAAGATGGCATCTGGGAACTTCCCAGAGCAGAATGGCATTCTGCTCTTCCAAAGGAACGGTTCCAACATCATGCTTAGCGGCTAAGCTGCCTGTTTGCCGCGTAGTACTACTTATTCCTGATCAAGTTGGATTTGCACCGCAAGTTGCCATGGCTTATGACATATCTACAAATATGCTTGCTCTACTGAGCTCACAAGGTTGCTCAGCACCAGCTGGTGCACTTTTGTACTTCAGTGAAGTTCATTTATACTGTACGTACTGTTGTGCGCGTGCACAGTCAACAGCAACATAGTCATGGCTTGCTCCTATAAATAGCATAACTGATGGCATTCAACATGCTAAGCACCAGCTGCAACACATGACATCACAAATGTCATATTGAAATCTACCATCCACAATGAGGCATTGCATCAAGGCATTACACGAGACGCTTGTAGCAGGTTGTTTTGTTTAGTGGCAGAACAATGCTCGAATGCATGATCCATACAAGGTGATGCATATCTATTCTACATCGACGACTATCAAGCAGAAGCAAACAATGTTGTACGAATGCAGTAAAAACAGCTGATATCTTCACAATTCTTGCATACAATTGTTAGGCTAACAGCTGTTAGACGTCTACAGCAGCTGAGGGAGGACAGGCCATGTTCTGTGGCGGCAGATGATGCACTCTATTCTCAACAATGATAAGAGCATCTGTGTAGTGTACACTGTGCTGCAATGATGCACCACAAAACTATATCATGCACGCTGTGCTTGTGCTTTGCAGATCGCGAAATGGGATAAAGGCATGTCATTGCTGCTGCACACTGCTAACACTGTTGTGTTTGCTGGTTTGATCAGAGCTGTTACTCTCCCCGGACCCTTCATCCCACCTCCACCCATGATCATCCTCTGCTGCTGTGGTGTTCTTGTCCTCTACTGCACCATCTGCTGCTGCTTGTGGCTTGCGCTCAGCCATATCCAATGCCTCAACAGCTGCTGCAGCTGCAGCATCAATCCTTGCTCTCTCCTGTGCCATTTCAACTTTCCTGACAGCCCTGACTGCTAGGATTTCTCCCAGCGCTGCTGCAACTGTGCCGACAGCTGCTACTGCCAAGCCTCCACCCTCTACCAAGTGCAGCAGATGGTGGTCAACATGTATGCCAACCTGTAATCGAAGGCAGCATATTGCGCCATGAAGCTACCCGCAGAGAGTGCTGTGGACCTCCATGCAATCGGCATGCAATCTGGCTACATGAGCAAAAGCAATGCAAGTATCCTGTCATACTAATGTAGGCTGCATGAGTCATGTTCAATCACTGCTGCTTGAGCGCTTTTGCTCTTCACAGATAACTGTCTTGTTGCTACTTGTGAGTCCACAAAGGCCGTTGGCAGCACTGCTCACCTGGAAGTGGGTATGCAGTAATCCTGTCACCACAACTACATGAGCCGCTACATCCAACAGATCACCCAGGAAGGCAACAGCAAACGAAGCTGCTGACCACCTGTTGCCTGCACTCACAACAAACAGATGCAAAGTCCGACCTTGGGGTGAAACAGAATGCCCTCTTGATGCAGAGTAGAAAGCAGCTGTCCCCTGCACTGCATACGCCAACAGTACATGCGCAAGGGGTAACACCAGCTAGCAGGTATTGCAAGTGATGCTCATGAGCCTACATGGCATGAAAGTTGTACCAACATGACATCGCAGCTTCACAGGCGGCAGCAACAGCACTTGCCACCATAGCAACAGCAATGCAGCAGATACAGTGCCGGTTTCCAGGCTCAACACCCACCAGCAGCTCGCTCCTCCTGCAGCCTGTCCCAGTCCTGATGCGCCAAATGAGCAACAAACAAAGCTCCAATAGCTGGCAGTCCAACTAGAGCACCACGGCCTATTCGGCTCATCACCTACAGGCACATGACAAGCACAAAGAATGAGATGTGATCCGGCACAACACCCACAGTGCAGCCACTGGTAGATGTGTCATGCATAGAGGGCACGTTGTGAATTACAGAAAGGTCCTCATACCGCTGCAGGGTCACCTTGGCACTACCAGTCGAAGTCCCTGCATACTGCTACAAGGTCTAGAAACCAGAGCTTCATAAAACCGGCGTCCTATAATATACATATTGGTCTCAACACAACATGGGCAGGGTAAGGACTTACTGCGGGTGAGATGAATCTTCTCAGGAAGCGACTGCCCAAAACTTTGTCCACCATCTTGTCTAAGAGGCCTGTCAGCCCTCTGCTGCTGCTGCTGCTGCCAGCATGTCTGACACCAGCTACTACTGCTACGTCACCAGCATGGGCAGCTAGTGCTTCAGTACCGTGCTGAGCAACACGTTCGGCAGCTCTTTCTGCTGCGGCTTCTCCAGCACGAAGCAGTGGGGATATTGACCGCTCCCCTAGGCATATGCGAAGGATCAGAGCCAACAACAACACATATGTAAGAGATACATGGAGCTGACCTGCAAAGCAACTTGTTGGCCAACAGCTTTGGTAGTCACATCAAGGACAGCAGGCTTTTCAATAAGCTCATAATGTTCAGCATCGGGTACCTGGTGTACTGCATGCCCAAGGCGACATTGGTGCTTGGGGCTTCAAGTGGTACAGAACCTATGTAACATAGCTGATACTGGTAAGGAGGTCACACACGCAAGCAAGACCAACCTGCTCGCTCAAGAACACTCACCAGCGTGCTCAAAGGCTCGTTCTCCAGCATGCTCAAACAGACGCTCAGCTGCACGTTCTGCTGCTGCTTCACTTGCACGTTCCAGTGCATGCTCACCTGTGGTACAGAAGCATAGCAAGCCTCAGCCCTGAAATGATCAGATCAGGGTCCAGAAGGAGCCATGCGCAAGGGTGCTGTGATGTCTAGGCAGTATGCCAGAGGCACACCCACCACCCGACCTGTTCATCTGCTGGAGTGAACACACTGAGAACACACCTCAGCAAGCGCCCACAAATAGCATCAACTGTGCCAGAGACAACAAGGTACAAGACCGTATGAACATGACTGGCAGACACTCACCAGTTCGCTCTAGTGCACGTTCACTTGCCCTTTCCATTGCGCGTCCCCCAGCCCGCTGCATTGCACGTTCTCCCGCCCGCTCCATTGCACGCTCCCCGGCACGTTTCAAAGCACGTTCCCCGGCCCGCTCAAAGGCACGTTCTCCAGCTCGCTCCATTGCACGTTCACTGGCACGTTCCAAAGCACGTTCACCGGCCCGCTCAAATGCACGTTCTCCAGCTTGCTCCATTGCACGTTCACCGGCACGTTCCAAAGCACGTTCACCGGCCCGCTCCAGCGCACGTTCTCCAGCTCGCTCCATTGCACGTTCACCGGCACGTTCCATAGCACGTTCACCGGCCCGCTCAAGTGCACGTTCACCGGCCCGTTCCAGAGCTCGTTCACCAGCTCGCTCGAGCGCTCTTTCGCCTACAGCGAAGGCACAACGTAGTAGCAACTTATCTACAAACACAGCTGTTGTAGTTGTAGTTGTGTGCTGAGGTGCCATATCTGCTCCTCTGGAAACGCTACATCTAAGACAGAGCAGGACTTGCCTGCTCTTTCCATAGCCCTCTCCCCGGCACGTTCAAGAGCGCGCTCTCCCGCCCTTTCAAGAGCCCGTTCACCTACACAGCAGAGTCACACAGAATGGTCATAATAAAAATCACAATAGGAGATCATTGGCAATCCAAAACCACTCTGGTGGCTGATACCATCAGCAGGATGATGCAAGAATACTGTGCAGCGTTTGACAGAATCACCTGCTCTTTCCATGGCCTGTTCACCAGCACGCTCTAGAGCACGTTCACCTGGGAGAAGTCAGCCAAAGGTCACCAGCTGTGCACGTTGGGCAATCTGTGTTTGCACAGCTATCGGGGCCCCACAAGGCATGCATAGGCATCAACAGTACACTGTGATATAAGTGCAATGCATAACCACAAAACAAACAGAGCCTAGTGCCAAACTTGATGTAGTGATAATGACTTACCAGCTCGCTCCACAGCACGTTCTCCAGCTCGTTCAAGTGCACGTTCACCAGCTCGTTCTAGCAGCCGCTCACCAGCTCTCTCTGCTACCTGCCACCGGGAACACAGCACTGCAACAGTAAGCAGCTGGCTCCTGTCACAACTTCTCTTGACTAGGAAGAGTTGAATCATTGTGTCTGACAGACAGGGCCGCATGCTAAGACTGGTGCTGGAGAATGTACAAAATATGAGATCTCTCGCACTGATGAGGGGTGCTGCGATGACAGCTGCTCGGAGTTCGCGGCGTATGGTGTGCAGCTATGCTTATCAAAATTACTTAGTAAGGTGCTGTGAGCTGGAATACTCACCCTTTCGCCAGCTCGTTCAGCTAGCCTTTCTGTCACCTGGTTGCATGAGGGAGCAGAAGGTGAGTACAGATGAGCTGATCATGAGTACTGACATCCAGTTGCTGTCTGCAAAGGCTTTTCAATGCACCTGAGGCCGTCATCATGCACAGCAAGCACTTTGCTACGAACATGTTGGGTGGTACTGTCATGCTGAGATGAGCACAGCCCACATCTCTTTGCAGCAACCAACACTGCTTCATCCAATCAGTCTGCTGTCATCGTGACGCAGCTTACCCTTTCTCCAACCTTTTCTGACATCCTCTCGGCCACCTTCTCCAACAACTTGAATGTAGACTTCTCTACTGCTCTGTGCTGCAGCTGGTGTGCTGCTCCATGAGCCCCACCGTGGCCCCCATGACCATGACCATGGCCATCAGAGGGTCTATGACTGTGAGAACTAGGACTATGAGACCCATGATTTCCATTATCCTGAACTGAACTACTACTATTTGGTTGGTGCAGTGATGACCCTTCCTCAATGCTATGACCTCTTTCAGCAGGTTGCAGGTCAGGGTGCTTCTGCTCTGTGGCGTCGCCAGCAGAGCTGTCAGCACCCTTTGCCAACTGCTCTGGTGCAGACACCCCATGAGCAAGGTCATGCATCTCTGCTGAACTACCATCTCTGCTAACTGAGTATCTTACATGCTGCTGGCAGGTCGGCAGGTGTCGACTGCATTGCCAACTGCCATAGCTGTGATGGCTGGATGTGAGCTGGTGGATATATGGTCTGCCGACAGGTTTGATCTGCCGAACTAGAGACACAAGATATACATCCTGGCTGTTGTGTTGACGTAGGGATGCGTGCCTGTGTACAGCCCTCCTTTGACCAAAGATGCCAGGAAGTAGGGCTTGGCTCATCACACTGCTGCTTTGATGAGATGCTTGGAGGCCGTGAGGCATAGTGCAATTCTTGCTGAAACGCTTGACGTTACCCAGAGACTGTAAGCGGTGGCAGAAGCAGTGAAAAGAACTATTGTTCCGATACTGCGAGCATGGCGTGAAGCGATACTGTCCGGCGTTCCGCAAGTACCAAGCTGAAGCAAGAACTGACGGTAACGTGTTTGTACTAAAAACGCTCAACGAGTTTGATGCAATACTGCAGGTATGCATTACTTTCACTGCAACGAAGTACACAGACGCAGTGCCGTGTAGCTGGTATAATCGTCATCCTTGTGCATGAATGCTTATGAAAATCACACAACTCATGCACGAAAACAGCAGGGGGTTACCGTATCTTACTTCTTGATCAATCAGGCGCCAATCTGGTTAGCAACGTAACAGCCTTCACACTTGTCAGTAATCAACCGCCAAGGCTGACCTGACGAAGGCCCCATGTGCTGACATTTGTTGCGTCCACATGAGCTTGGCTGAGTCAGCCACGCCCCTCACTCAGCTGCCAGCATACATAACCGTATGATACGGTACAGTCAGTCATGCACCAGGGCAGCAGGTGGTGCCGCCACCCAGAGTTGTGTCATCAAGAGAGACTGTGCATTGTGATTTAGATCACCAACGCTTGGTGCAAAGCTGGGTCAACCTCCAGGGAGCACAGCACTTGTGTACAGAGTGCTGACCGCTCACTGTCACGCTGATTGCCGCAATCATGGCAGCTAAGTCTCATGGTTACTGTACTCAAAGGGTGAGAGGAGAATCCACTCAACCTTTGAGAGGGTGAGATGTTGACTGGTCCCGTGCTGTAATGCACTCCAACGTGGTTCTTGAATCACAAAAGACACATTTAGGCCTC